>JAGFNQ010003795.1:0-90944 GCA_024364735.1 Boesenbergia rotunda | reverse complement strand
TAAGATAAAGTTCCAAAACCTAGGGTAAAATCATAATTAAGCAATAAAAACATGGGTCAAACATGGATTTTAGCAATTAAAATAATCAATAAAATGGTGCTTATCAACTCCCCCACACTTAACCTTGAGCGTCTCGCGAAACTAAATAAGTATCCCTTAGTTTTCTTAAGCATAATTAGAAGCAAATGAAAAGAAATTACCTAAGGTTGTCAATTCTCAAAATCTAAGCTCTATGGATTAGTATCTTGTCCTTAAATCAACAACTTAGCCTTTTCATCTATCATGAGTCATTGAGATGAATTTAAATCACTAGCCTTTCAAGGAAGTTTTGGTGGCTCTCTCTTAAGTTCTAAGTTGATGATGGAAGTGGAGCTCACTCACACATCATTTCTTGCACTACCATAGGCTTGCTTATTATCTAATCTCCACCATTATTCATGATTAGGATCAACAACTATAAAAACAAAGGCATGAAAAATGGTGAGAAATGAATAAAACTAAGAAAATGAAAATTTTGATGGAGTGGAGACTTGGTTGTTTAAAAATGTTTCCAATGTGCTTTGCCCCTCTTATAGTCCTCTAGTGATATCAAAAGTGTGGTGGAAATCTTGAGTAAATTCCTTTGATTTGGATGAAAAATAACTCCATTTGATCTCAATGTGCCAAGTTTCAATTTTTGTGCCAACCTTGCTTCTTTCACTCTTTTCTCAGATTTTTTTTCTTTCTTTCTTTCTCTCTAGTGAATTCAGAATGTAATGGAGCAAAGAATTTGATTTGGATGTGAGAAACTTCACTTGATTTCATGGTGCCAAAGTTCACTTGTGTCCACTTTGTTTCTCTCTTTTTCTTTTCTTTTCTCAAATCTTTTTTTTTTTCTTCTCTCAGATTCCAGCTCCACTTCAGATTAATGGCATCTTTGATTCTTCATCCTTGCAATTCTCTGAGTTTTTCAAGGCAATTACATCCCTTAGAAGTGGAGAATTCCAATCCAAACCATTTCGAATTTCATTCCTGCATGTTTCTTTTTTTTTCTGTTTTGATTTATCAGTCCTAGAGCCACATTCCTTCCAATTCTGATCAGCAAAGGATGGACTCATCACTCCTTGATACATTCATATCTTTGTTCCCTGATTTACAGCCCATGAAAATTTAATTTCAGCCCCAAGTTGATACAAACTTCTTTTCTAATCAGATTTTTTTTTCTTTTCTTTGGCACAACTTCTTTTCTCTGTTTTTGGCACAAATCTTCTTGGCTTCAGATTATCCAGTTTATGTGCAGCTTCTACCCCAATTTAATTCAGCTTCAATTCAACTTTTCCTCAGCCTTTTAAATTCTGTTTCTGATCTGAAAATTTCTGCTCAATTTCTCCTTAAGCTCAAATTTGTCCAGTCTGCACAAACATCTCTGTTTTGGCACTGATTTCTGCATTGTTTCGGATTTGGTCAGTCTTCAAAGTAGCTAAGTGCAAGGTACAGCTGCAGTTCAATATTAATACCAAGTTTACTAGTTTTCAATGCAAGGTACAGCTGCAAAGTCCAAAGCTTTACTGATTTTTCCTATGGCACAACTTTGCTTTTGCTTGTGTGCCATTTTTTGGACTTAATTGCAAAATTACACATTTTTGGGTTATTTGGCCACTAATTTTCTGATATATTTTTGTAGGCATGAAAGGATCCTGGACCTAGGGCATACTGGGTCAAACCTGAGTCGGAGTGAACCGGATCGAATTATCAAGCCTACGATTAATCCGGGCCGTCCGATTCAAGAGCGGCTAGATCTGAGCCATCCGGGACGATCTGAAGCAATCCGAGCTAGGGTTAGGGTTGATCAAGCACTCTGATCAAGATCTGAAGGTTTCATCCCAATCAGAGCTCAATCAACCGTTGGATCAAGCTTGGAGGGCTCTAGAGCGTCCATTCAAAGATTAGGTGATCTGGACCATCCGTTGCACATCTGGAGGATCCGAGCTACCAAAAGGCAGATCCTGACCCCAGATCATCATTATCAAAGTTTGGCTCCAATCAGAGCAAGATAAGCCGTTGGATCTCCTCCAATCAATCTGAGCCGTCCAAACTTAATTACTTAAGGAAAATTTGGCAGCAGTTCTCAGCGTCGCGTTTCCCCGCCGCACTGTTCATCTTCTTCGAGTTCTTAGTTTTTCAGTAGTTTTCTTCATCCAAAGGGGCGCGACCCCTCAATTCTTCATCTAGATCAAGATTTGGATCATTGGGGATAGCTAGGATAGCGAATTTAGCTCAAATCTCATCCGAACAGTGGTGTTTGAGGGTTTCGGCATCTCTGCTAACCAACCACTAGTTTCTCGTCCACAAGCCATGTCCGACCATCTGAGCTTCTTGTAGGGGTTCTCAGGTGAGCTCAGATGAGTCTCAATTCACCATCGCAATCCATCCATCGAGATACAAGAGATTGGACTGGAAAATTCCAGCCGAGTGTAGTTTGAGCAAATTCCATCAATCCAAGCTGCGCTCCACTGATTTGCTGAGCCTAGGGGTTCGAAGCCAGCTCTTGCTTGACGACCAAGAAGATCTTGAGCTTAGGGAGAGTTGAGGAGTAGTTTTTCGTATTGATTTCATTGTATTAGCTGTAATTTTTATTTCTGCCGCAACATTCTGTTTCTGTTTTGGTTTCAGATTCGTTAATTTCGTTACTGCATTGTTCTAGCTGTAATCTAGCTTTAAATCTTCAAGTTGAGTAGTTTAGGAACCTATCTAGTGGATAGTTGTGTTTAATTTCAGTTAATTTTAGTTCAAATTCCTTGCGTGCCAATTTATTGCTGCGTATCAGCATCCTTAGTTTCTGAAATTTTCCAGCTTTCTTGTTGCGAGCCAATTTATTTCTGATTCATTTTGCAAGTTCTTTTCAATTCAGTTGAGTGACTTTAATTCCTGCATTCAGATTTTGTTGCGGCACAATTTCTGCACAGCCATTGATTCTGAAATTCGGTTTCAATTTTCTGCATTCGGTTTCATCAAATTTGTATCAGTTTCATCTCTGCTATTCAGTTTTTCTGCGCAAGCCTGAGTTTGTTTCTGAAATTAGTTGAATTCATACATATCAGTATTGTTGCAACTTGATTCATATTTCTGCACATTGTTTCGGCTTGAACATTTCTGAAGTTGATACATTCCTGCACATCAAGCATCCGGCTTACAGGTTTGCAGACATTTACTGCAGTTCTAAAACTCAGCCTAGTGATTGTGTATCAGTTCCATGATGATGTATCAATCTACATCCCTGTAAGTTTAGTTGTAGTTTCGGAATTTGCATCAATGAAGTTTCAATTCTAAGGAATTTTACAGAGCATTAGCTGAAGGCAATTAATTTCTGTTGCTTGTGGGTTTTAACATTCAAATCAGACCTGAATTTCACAAGCCATTCCTGCATATGAGTCTTCAATTTCTGCATATGAGCCCCAAGCTACGTTAGCACTAGTTTTGTATAGCAGCCCTTGTATCTTGTTTCGGAATTTTGTGTCAACTGTTTGCTGAAATTTCAATTCTGCAACTCAAGTTATTTCTGCAGTTTTCAACTGTAGTTGCTGAAGTCGGTATCAAGAAAGCTTGGCATTTGAATTCCATTGCAGTTGACATTAGTTGCTTGCTTGATTTGCATCCAAGTGGAGTTTAAATTGTCAATTCAGTCCATTAGTTGGAATTACACTTGCACGTTTGATTTCTGCATTGGAGTTATATTTCTAATTCATTTGTTCAATTTCAATTGCTTCATGTTAGTTGTTTGTTGGATTTTGCTTTAAAACCAGAATTGTTTCCCAAAATTGGTTACTTAGAATTTTCCATTGATTGAGTGTTAATTGCCATCACTTTGTTCATCTTATTAGCTAAGTTTCTTTCATGTTTATTGCGAATTCATTTCTATTTGCAATCCAACCCAACTACTTATTTGAAATCCAAAAACACAAACGACACCTAAATACAAGCGCGAATCAAATATATCAACTAGTCCCCGAGAAAAATACGACCTGTGGCCCCTATATTACATTTTCATACTTTTGATTGTAAAAGGGTTTCCAGCATTCATTTATAAATTTTAAATTTGAGGCCCACATTCGTGACACACATAGTTTGGGCCCGTCAAGTCCTCAAATGTAAAATTTGATGAAACCACTAGTACTTACCCTAGAAAGGCTTCTATTGATAAAGATATAGAAGAAGTCCAACCCCTTGCCCAAAGAATTGCCCAAGACCTACATTTTGAGGGCAATGATCAAGGGGGAGTAAGAAACACACTAGAGGATGAGGAAGAAGGAGTAAATGAACCTATAACCTCTAAACCCTTGAGACATCACCATGATCATCCCATTGACCAAATTATGGGCGATGTCACTCAAGGAGTAAGGACTAGGTCATATTTTAGGGATCAAACTAGTCAAATAGCTCTAATCTCCCAATTAGAACCCAAGACCATTGATGAAGCATTGGAAGATGTTGATTGGGTCTTGGCTATACAAGAAGAGCTAAACCAATTTGAGAGGAGTGAAGTATGGGAGCTAGTTCCTAGACCCACTGATTGTACCATTGTGACCACTAGATGGGTCTTTAGAAACAAATTAGATGACCAAGGTAAATCACTAGGAACAAGGCTAGATTAGTAGCTAGGGGCTTTAACCAAGTTGAGGGACTAGATTATGATGAGACCTATGCCCCCGTAGCTAGGCTAGAGTCAATTAGAATCCTACTAGCCTATGCCGCTCACATGGGTTTTACACTCCACCAAATGGATGTGAAGTCGACATTCCTTAATGGGATCATTAAGGAAGAGGTTTATGTAGAACAACCCCCTGGATTTGAGGATCCCAACTATCCAAGACACGTATTCAAATTAAGGAAAGCCTTGTATGGATTGAAATAAGCTCCCCGAGCTTGGTATGAAAGGCTTTCTTCATTTTTGGTTTCTAAGGGGTTTAGGAGAGAAACAATTGACCCTACTTTGTTCCTAAAATCTAAGGATAAGGACATATTTGTTGCCCAAGTCTATGTAGACGATATCATTTTTGGGTCAACAAATAATGACTTCCTACAAGAATTCATCAAGTGTATGGAAGATGAATTTGAGATGAGCCTTGTAGGAGAGTTAACCTTTTTCTTAGGTCTTCAAGTTAAGCAAACCAATGAAGGTACACATGTGTTTCAAACCAAATATGCTAAAGAGATGCTAAAGAAATTTGGTTTAGAACATGCTAAGGAAGCATCTACACCCATAGGAACTAATGTAAAAATGGATAGTGACCTTGAAGGCAAAATGGTAGACTCTAAACAATATAGGAGCATGATTGGTAGCCTCCTATACCTAACCGCTAGTAGACCCGACATACTCTTTGCGGTAGGTATGTGTGCAAGGTACCAATCGTGTGCCAAAGAGTCCCATTTGGTTGTAGTCAAGAGAATCCTAAGGTATGTGAAAGGGACCCTAAACGTCGGACTTTGGTATCCTAGAACCCCAAATGTTGACCTAATTGGATTCACCGATTCGGACTATGCGGGTTGTAAGTTAGATAGGAAGAGTACAAGTGGAGGGTGTCAATTCCTTGGGTCTTCTTTAGTTAGTTGGAGTAGTAGGAAACAACCATGCGTTGCCCTATCAACAACGGAGGCAGAATATGTGGCAATGGGTGGATGTGTTTCCCAACTCCTTTGGATTATGCACACCTTAGAGAACTATGAGCTACATTACACCAAGGTCAAAGTCTTGTGTGATAATGTAAGCACAATCAATCTAACTAAAAATCTGGTTCATCATTCTAGGACAAAACACATTGAAGTGAAACATCACTTCATTAGAGACCATGTGGCAAGGGCAGACATAGAACTACACTATGTTAAATCAAAGTCGAATCTAGCCAACATCTTTACCAAGCCTCTTCCCGAATCGGAGTTTTCATCCTTAAGAAGAGGCCTTGGAATGTGTTTTGTAGAAGTATAGAATGAACTTGGAGACCTTAGTTTTGAAAAAGGGTGCTTGATCCATTAGGGTGATACATTTGGCTCACTTGTGCTTGTGGCACATTGTTGGACCATTAAAAGTATCAAAATATCAAAACTAGACCAACTATGGGGGAGACAAGTGTTTAATCAATGGACACTTTGCCAAAGATCATAGTTGGACATTTTAAAACTTTGAAAACCATTTGATGCTTTACATACTTTACCATGTTTTTCAAAGTCATATAATTGCAAATTTGGTTTCAAAATTTGATACAAAATGTAGTGTTTTTCAAAACTTTTGGGTTTTTATCAAAAGACGTACATGTTTGAAATTTTATATGGTTTATTATTTTTCCCTAATAGAGTATAACATTTCAAATATGTACGCAAAATTTTACAATTTTTGGAATTTTCTGGGATTTTCTGGGAGTTTCTGAAATTCGGCAGAAAACATGTAATATCAGACTGATAGCGTATCAACCATTTTCAGCTGCTGTGAGAAAATTTAGAAATCAATAATTCTCACATTTGATGCCTTAGGGTTTGATTGCTTGAGGCAATCATTTTGATGGTGTCAAAGGGGGAGAATGGGTGGCTTAAGTTAGAATTTTGACTTAAAATGGGTGGTTTTAGGTATTTTGTCTAACTTAGACCTTGAAAGACTAAAACTTGGAGAGAAGACATGGATTAAGGGGGAGGTACCTCTTAGGTTCGGATATGTTTTACATTCTTATTGATGTTGTTAAGTGGAAACTTAACTTGGAATATGATTAGAATTGAAACTATGGAGAGGATATAGGTTAAGGGGGAGGCTACCTCTTAGGGTTATTATGTCTCATAATGTTTCAATTGCTATCTTTTGCTATTGATATTGTTGTTATTTATCTCTAACTTAAACATATTGCCACACATCAAAAAGGAGGAGATTGTTGAGGCAATCGACCCTTAAATGATTGGAAGATCATGGTTTTGATGTGTGGGCGAATAAGTTTAAAGTTAGAGTGTTATGTTGTATTTGATTTGTGTGATTGAGTTTGCAGGACTTGGAGAATCACACTTGGTGAACCTATCCTAGGGACGAGAGCCGAGGGAGGAGAGCTCCAAGGGCAAGCCGGGAAGTGGACTTCAAAGGGCACACGTGAAGGGTGGCATGGAGGCAAGCCAAGGGAAGGCTTGTGTGCGCATCCGAGGGACGATAGCCAGAGGAAGAGGACTTCAAGGGGCGAGCCAAGGGAGCAGACCTGAAGACACACGCGAAGGAGAAGGTTCAGAATGGCTGGAACTGAGCTGGGAGGCAGGGCAGTCGACTGGCCCAGAGGCAGTCGATTGCCAAAACTCACAGAAAGTTCACAGCTTCGGACCAGTCGACTGGCCTTAGGGCAGTCGACTGGTATACCCCAAAACTAGCCGTTGGCTAGCCGTTGGAAGGCATTTAATGCCAGGGCAGTCGACTGCCATCTGGGCAGTCGACTGGTGCGAGCCTGGACAGACTGCGAATCTGTCCTTTTCACCTATAAAAGGAGGCCTCGTTACACGTGTCTGCACAGTTCCATACAGTAACGAAGTGCTGCCAAATTGTAGAGTGTTCTTTTGCTTCCTTCATCGTATTCTACATCTGTAAAGAGGAAGCTATTGCTGTAAAGGTTTCTCCACCTCAAGGAGACTTTTCGATAGTGAAAAGTGGTGCTTGCGGCGTGGATCCTTGGATTAGTCACCCATCTGGGTGGATACCAAGTAAAAGACTTCTTGTTAGCATTGTTATTTTCTTTACATATTATTTCCGCTGCGCTAACAGTTTTGTAGAGATCAAACGATCCGCGAAAGTGCATTCACCCCCCTCTGCACGCCTACATCGATCTTTCAAGGCCAAGTGGGAGTTTGTTAGTTATATGAGAGAAGTGTCCTAAGACAATCGTCTTATGATTGTAATCATTTACTTTAATAAATGAATATTCACTATTTGAGTATAAATGTTCGTGTATTTGATTGAGATCTTAAACTCATTTACTGAATGTCCGCAATACAATTCACAGCATGAGGGAATTTGTGATGAATTCACAACTAGTGATTATCTCTACATGTGCAATTGTGAAGTATTGAAATTGTCTCTAGTCGATGAATTGATAAATACGGACACTATCAATTCTGTTGAGAATAGCATGGATTATTCTCTAATCAGCTGATTCTCACTGGCTGGAGACATTGGGATGTCCGGAGATAAACATGAATGTTAGTTAAGGGAACTAGTTCATTGGAGTGACTGGCTGTAAAACTTCATATGGTAATCTACATATAGATATGTCAATGAAGTTCTCACTGCAGCTTAAGTGCGATGTTCCTTTGACTTGCGGTGTTCAAGTCATCTTGGTCATGGAGACTTATACTTTGACATCTTAAGCAAGCATCTCTAAGGAGGTGTGGACCCAGGATGGTTGGGTATAAGCCGAAGTGCCCGAAGATGTTTGAACAGCCTACAAAGGATTCACCACTCCTTGCGAGGAGATGTATACCCAAGGCCTATCGTCGGATTGTTACTCGAAGCCTCTGGCCAGAGCATCACATGTTCAGAGTATGAATCTCTCAGATACATAAGAGTAACTAGAATCTGTAGGACGAGAAAAACATTGCTTGGGCTAGGTGTGACGTAGTCAGCCTAGTGGGGACTGACACACATAGACCGTGTTCTGAACCAAGTGGGTATAAGATGGTGAAAGGAATGGGGCACGACTCATTATAGCTGCTGAAGGGTTTCAGAATTATTTCTGAGGTCAACCGTTGATCTTTCGATTAATTAGGGGTCATGATGTACTACTAGGTGCCACTCATGATCGTTCTATAATTGGTTGATTATAGACGGCCAACATAAATCGAAAGCCTATTTAGTCACAGCACTACAAGTAATCCGAGGGATTTAAAATAAGTTGAAAATTGGATTTTCCGATCAAGAGAGATAAGTCGAATCTGAATTTTTCAGAGACGCATCGGAAGCATAAAATGGTTAAGTCTTTTGAAGACTTATGGACGAATTAAATGAGTTTAATTCATATGGTCTTGGCTTGGGTTTGGCCGGCCAAAGAGGGTCCCCACCCTCTTTGTTTGGCCAGCCACATCAAAAGGGGAGAACCAAATTGTTTGGTTCAATTTATAAAATAAACCAAGTGTGGTTTGTTTTATAAAATTATGGATGATATAAATTTTATAATAAACCAAGGTTTGGTTTATTTTTCATGGAAATTAAAATGAACCATGGATGAGTTTATTTTATTTTATAAAATCAATAATGTATTGATTTACCATGATAAAGAAATTTATATAAAGAAATTTATTTTTCATGGAAATTAAAATGAACCATGAATTGGTTTATTTTATTTTATAAAATCAATAATGGATTGATTTATCATGATAAAGAAATTTATATAAAGAAATTTATATAAAAAAATTTATATAAAGAAATTTCTTTCCATAAGAAAAAAAAAAGGAGACATGGTTGTTTTTATCATAAATTAAATTATGATAAAAAAAACTTGGCATGATGGAATAAATCATAGAAAAATTTATATGATAAATTTCTTATGAAAATTTATTCCATAAAAAGGAGACTTGGCGGTTGAGAGGCCACTATATAAAGGAACCAAGGCAAGACTTGGAAATTAATCTAAGAGATTTAGGAATAAGCCCTCTTTCTCTCTCCATCTCTCCCTCTCCCTTCTCTAGCGCCGCCGGCCCTAAAGGAGGCCCTTGCTGCCGTGAGCTTCAGCCACCCTTGGCCACCAAACAGCTGCCGTAAGAAGAAGAAGAAGCGGGCGCAACTCCTTCCTTCCCGGAATCTTGATTCCGTTCTTCGTTTGGTGGTTAGTCTTCCCATCTCTCTCTTGGTATTCTTGTCGTGCCTTTGGAGAATCTAGTAGTTCTTGTCGGCACGAAACTCGTGGCTTTGTGAAATCATCCCGAAGGAAACTCGGCGTGGACGCAAATAGAGGCGGAGCTTCCAAGGGACGCTTACGGTTGGATCTCGTCCCTTCCTTCGAGTTACGCGAGGTAACAAGTAAATTAGTTTATTTTCTGCAAAATTTTAAATGTATGATCATGTCTACACAATATAAGGTTGCATGCTTAGATGTGTGGTTAAATAATTTGGGAAATTATTTATGCTAAACCTTCCGCTGCATGTAATTAATTTTAAAATTACGAACCCAGATCCATATCAACATGCACCCGGTCCCAACAAAATGTAGCCAGACACTTAAAACTTAGCTATTTTTGAGATTTCTCTACACTTCAGAGGTTAGGCAGCGGAAACAAAGAAACCAAACAGAAATGTGCAGAAATGTAGAGCAAACCAAAACGCTAACAAGAATCATTTACAAGGTTCGGGGATAACTTGCCCCTACTCCTTGGCGTGCCCTTAAGGTGGGCGATCCCTTGATCGTCGGCAGATCAAGCCCCGGAAAATCTGGATAGAATGCAACCTCTTTCTTAGTGGAGTAACCTCTCCACAGCGTTTCAAGATGAATGAAGTATTAAGTACAGGAAACCCAAGAAGGAATCTTATTGAGCACTTAGAACCGCAAGAACACAAGCGAACTCCTCACCGAGCTCCACTCAGCACAGATCTCACGCAAGAACTCCATTCTTCGTGTCTTCTCGCTGATGGACTCGACAAGCTCCTCGTTTCTCTTCCAAGTGCTCAAGTATCACAAGGTTGCTCAAGATTCACAGTAAAGTAATCGCACAAGTGAAGAGCAAAATCATTTCGATGTGTAGAACAAGAACTCTAGCACTTTGTCAAAAAAACTCTGCTCAGCTCTTCTCCGCTACACAGCTTAACCAGCTTCCATCGCCAGGTCACATGCTCCTCTGCAGCAGCTCCCAGATGCTCAACTGTAGCAGCCAGCTACCCCTGACCTCCTCTGGACTCACTGAAACCCCTCCAGTCGAGCCTCAGGTCATCAGCTCCTCAGCTGTTAAAGCTCGTGCCAGAGAACGTTACAACTTGCGGAAGCAAATGGACAAACCTGCTGTAGCGAAATACCCAGTTTAACTCTCCATGGATGGTCCCTGAGTCACCTGCATACTTAGCAGCTCATTAGGGCAGCAAATCAACAGAAGATCAAACATCAGAGGGCTCAGAACAAGTATCAGTAGTGTATCAGAAGGAATCAGAGTGCGATCAGATGCGATCAAAGCGTTTGACAGCGCGTTTGAATTAAAGTGATCGATCACTGGACCGATCCATGGCTCGTGGATCGGTCACCAGACCGATCCACAGCTTTGCTGGGATTCCCAGCTTTCACAGCCACAAGGGCCTGATCGGTCACCAGACCGATCAGGCTGTGCCCTGATCGGTCAACTGACCGATCAGGAAGCTCCCCGACCGATCAGGCTCCAGCCTGATCGGTTATAAGGAGAACTCCGCGACACTTGATCGTTTACCAGAACGATCTGAACAGTATCTCTGATCGGTCACCAGACCGATCAGGAGACAAGCAGTAAGGTTCCCAAAACCCACTGTATGCTCCTTAATCGGTCACCAGACCGATCAAGAGCCAAGCAGTAAGTGAACTGTATGCTCCCTGATCGGTCACCAGACCGATCAGGAGTCGATCAGTAGCCCAACAAGGTCACTGTGTGCTCCCTGATCGGTCACCAGACCGATCAGTCATCGCTGGATCGGTCACCAGACCGATCCACGAGGGAACACCGTGCCAACTTCCCTGATCGGTCACCAGACCGATCCAGGCAAGGTCAAATCCACTCCAAGTCACGAGAACATGCCTCCAGCCCTTCTCTGACTCGTGCTTGGTCCCTCATACCAAGACTCCATGCCCAGTCTCACTCATCGGGACTTCAACCTAGCCCTCCAAGCTAGGACCTGACCCTCCAAGCCGGGATTTCATCCAACCTAGCCCTCCAAGCTAGGATTTCATCACCTAACCCTCCGAGTTAGGAATTTTCACACCTAGCCCTCCAAGCTAGGACTTTTCCACACTTAACTCTCCAGGTTAGGAATTTTCACACCTAGCCCTCCAAGCTAGGGCTTTTCCACACCTAACCCTCCAGATTAGGAATTTTCACACCTAGCCCTCCAAGCTAGGACTTTCTCACACCTAGCCCTCCAAGTTAGGATTTCATCCACCTAGCTTCTCAAGCTAGGACCTGACCCTCCAAGCCAGGCTTTCATCAAACCTAGACCCACTAGGTATGCCTAGTCGACGACCAGGACTTAATCCCAATCATCTCATCAACCTAAACTAAAATCGGCGTCAACACCAAAACAACAATCAGGGGTCAGACTGCATCAACAATCTCCCTCTTTTTGTTGTTTGACAACCCGATTTTAAGTTTAGGAATTTGAATCCAATTATCTCAAATCTCAGAATTCTAGGAGAATCAGGATCCTCCCCCTACAACATTTAAACTCATAATCATCCTAAACTTAACCAACCACACTCTCCCCCTTTGTTAAACACCGAAAAGGGTGTAGACTGGTTGTTAAGTTTAAACATACTCCCCCTCAACCCGAGGTGTTTCCCAAAACAACGTAAGATTTGATTTAATTTCGAAAATATATGAAAACATATGATAAATATAAAGCATGGCAAAACAATCATATGTATCATATGAACATGGAGTAGCAATAAAACATGAACTAGAAATAAACATGGAATAGCATGTTTTACATGAAAATAGTCATAATGTCATATGCATCATATAGCATCACAGCACAGTCAAATAGAGCACAAGGCATAACAGTCAAATGTAACATAAATCAAAACACTCAACATCATCAATCCTCAGCGGGGTCATCGTCAGATGTATCATCAATATATATGAAATCCCCTGTCGTAGTGCTGCTGGAGGGCGCAGCTCTAGAAAACGTATGCTGGTGCCACTCCGTGTACCACACCTCCTGCTGTGAGCGGATCCCAGAAACACTCCGTATGCTGGTACCCTTGGACCGATCAGACATACTCCTAATCGGTCCGATGACCGATCAGGCTCCCTGAATTTTTCTAATACGATCTGAAATTTCAGTTTCAGACTCCCTATCGATTTTGGATAAGATCAGATGAAAATTATCGATCTTGGAAGTGATCCCTTGACTATAATTGATCCTTTAACAAGGATCGAAGGTCCTTATGGGTCTAACAAACACTTTACTCCACCCAAGTGGAGTCAAATTCAATCAAAAACATTCGATCAATTTCAAACAAGTTTGTATCCAAATAATGTCTCCAATCAAGTTTCCTTGATTGGAATGTCCAAGTATGATCATAGAGCCAAGTACACATATGTTATGCATTGGTTTTCCCCATACTTGGTCACCGTAGTAATTTTTGTCTCGTCAACCAAATTTCTCAAGGGATGCATTGACATTTTGAGAAATTAAGTTGATCCTAGCATCTCACCCCATTTCTAGCAAACAAAAATATTTTGTTAACCCTTATAGTTTGTGTGAGATGTCCCCATGTTGCCCAATTGTTGCCCAACAATTTTGAGATGATCATGAAGGGTTTTGAATGCATTTCAATCCTAAGAAGTACAACACATTCCCAACTCCCTTCGTAAGAAACTAAACTCATTCTCGGGGAGTGGTTTATTGAAAATGCCTGCTAGATTTGATTTGGACTCTACATGTGAGAGTACAATATCTCCTCTAGCAACATGATCCCTAATGAAGTGGTGACGCACTTCAATATGCTTGGTCCTAGAATGGTGGAATGGATTCTTTGTTAGGTTTATTGTGCTAATGTTGTCATACAACACTTGAACACCCTTGTAACTTAATCCATAGTCCTCTAGAGTATGAATCATCCATAACAATTGTGATACACTCTCTCCCATGGCGATATATTCTGCCTCGGTCGTGGAGAGAGCAACACAATGTTGCTTCCGACTTGACCAACTAACTAGAGATGAACCTAAGAATTGGCAGCCCCCACTTGTGCTTTTCCGGTCCAATTTGCATGCAGCATAGTCGGAATCGGTATAGCCAATTAGGTCAAATGACTCGGTACGGGGGTACCAAAGACCAACTCCAATTGTGCCTTTAAGGTATCTCAAAATTCTTTTAACAGCAATTAGATGAGATTCTTTAGCACAAATTTGATACCTAGCGCACATACCTATAGCAAAAAGAATATCAGGTCGACTGGCTGTGAGGTATAGCAGACTACCTATCATGCTCCGATATTGAGTCAAATCAACAGGTTTACCACTCTCATCATTGTCTAGGCGTGTGTTTGTCGCCATAGGAGTGGTTACCTCTTTAGAATCAGTCATGTTAAATTTTCGGAGCATCTCTTGAGTGTACTTCGATTGGTGCACATGGATTCCGTCTCGAGTTTGTTTGATTTCGAGTCCAAGGAAGAAAGTCAATTCTCCTACTAGACTCATCTCAAATTCACTCTCCATGTGTCCAATAAACTCATTCAAATAACCCTTATTGTTTGAGCCACAAATTATGTCATCAACATATACTTGGGCTACAAAAATATTGTCACCATCTCTTCGTAGAAATAGTGTAGGGTCTATTTGTCCTCTCACAAAATCTTTTTCAATAAGAAATGTCGACAATCATTCATACCAAGCTCGGGGTGCTTGTTTATGGCCATAAAGTGTCTTCTTGAGTTTGAACACGTGATTTGGGAATTCGGTACTCTCAAACCCCGGAGGTTGTTCGACATAGACCTCTTCTCTTATTAAACCATTTAGGAAGGCCGATTTGACATCCATTTGATAAAGCTTGAAACCTCGATGTGCTGCAAATGCAAGCATCAATCGGATGGATCCTAATCGTGCCACAGGAGCATAGGTCTCATCATAATCAAGGCTTTCAACTTGACTGTAGCCCTTGGCTACTAAGCGTGCCTTGTTTCTTATGATTTCTCCCTTATGGTTTAATTTATTTTTGAAGACCCATTTGGTTCCAATAATGGTGGTCTTCTTGGGTCTAGGGACTAAGTCCCAAACTTGACTTCTTTCGAATTGACCTAGTTCATCTTGCATGACAATGATCCAATTGAGATCATTTAATGCTTCGTCAATTTTTCTAGGTTCAATTTCGGAAATTAGGGCAACTTTATTAGCTTCATTCCTAAAGAATGATCTAGTCCTAACCCCATGATGGATGCTCCAACAATTTGATCTTGGGGATGGCTAGAGGCTAACCTTGTTTGCCTTGGTGTTGGTAGTGCTTCTTGTATGGTGTCACTAGACACAAGCTCAGCCTCAGGGTCCGGCTGATCTATGGGTTGTCTAGGCTCACCATCATCAGACTCATCACCACCATCTATAACACTTGGACTTCCATCCAAACTTAGTTTCCTAAGTTCGAATTGAACTCCTTCGACATCTTCTGGTTGATCATTTACTTTTGGAATTTCTTCAAAAACAACATCAGAAGACTCTTCAACCAATCTAGACCTCTTGTTGTAAACTCGGTAGGCTTTGCTAACGAGGGAGTACCCTACCAGTATCCCTTCATCAGCTTTTGTCGTGAGCTTTCCAAGGTGGTCCTTGGTATTTAGAATAAACACCTTGCAACCAAACACCCTAAGGTGTTTAACTGTAGGTGGTTTTCCAAACCAAAGTTCATGGGGAGTCTTTCCTAGAAATCTATGTATGAAGACTCGGTTTTACACGTAGCAAGCTGTGTTCACAGCTTCGGCCCACAAGTACCCTGGTAATGAGTACTCATTGAGCATGCTTTGTGTGGCCTCTTGTAAGACCCGGTTCTTCCTCTCTACAATACCATTTTGTTGTGGTGTTCTAGGAGTGGAGAACTCATGTCTATACCCTCTACCTTGACAAAACTCTAAAAATCGTTGGTTTTGAAATTCACCTCCATGATCACTTCTTATTGTTTTAATTGTTGATGATTTTTCATTTTCAACTCTTCTACAAAAAGAAATAAAAACATCTAAGGTTTGATCCTTATATTTTAGAAAATATGTCCAAGTATATCTAGTAAAATCATCAATGATAATAAAACAATATCTACTACCATTCAATGATATAATAGTGTTACAATCAAACAAGTCCATGTGAAGTAAATCTAAAGCGGTAGAAGTACTTACAGTGCTTTTACCTTTATGTGCAGATTTTGTTTGCTTACCCATTTGACATGCATCACAAAGCTTATTCTTTTCATACTTGATGCTTGGTAAGCCACGAACTAATCCCTTGTTGGCCAACTTCCGGATGTTCTTCATGTTCACATGTGCTAGTCTCTGGTGCCAAAGGGTAGACTCATCTTCTCTTGACATGAAACACTTAGCAAAGGCATTAGTAACACTTTTAAATGAAACTTGATAAATGTTATCTATCCTTGTGCCTACTAGTACCGTGTCAAAGGTGTCATGTTGTCGAACTAGACATTGACTTGATTTAAAATCAATTGTGTAAACCGCATCACACAATTGACTGACACTTAGGAGATTAAATGTCATCCCCTTGACTAGAAGGACATTTTTAATTCTAAGAGATTCAGATATTTTAATGTCTCTTATTCCTATAACCTTAAGACTACACATATTTCCAAAAGAAACATTACCTCTATTTTTGCATTGAAGGGTAGTGAATAATGATCTATCACCGGTCATATATTTGGAGCACCCACTATCAACGAACCAAGTTGATAGATGCTCCCCCTCAATCATAGCCTACAAAATGCGAAAAATGGAAGATTTAGGTACCCAAACCTTGGGACCTAAAGCATCTACAATGTATGACTTAGGCACCCATGCCTTGAGAACATTCTTTTGAACCTTAGGTGTCTTAGGTGAACATGAGTCATAGACATTAAGGACACAAATGATGGTTCTTTGGGTCGGTAACCAATACCGGCCCTATTGTAGACTGCCCTTTGGGCATTCAAAATCATATCTAGAGTCTTTGAGCTTGTTGAGAATTTCTCAAGAACACTCTTGAGTCTCTCAACTTCACTTTTCAATGATTTGTTCTCATCTTCTAGCATCTCTACATGTAAATCGTCAATATCCTCATCCTTAGAGGATTTCAACTGTTCAACTTCAATTTTCAATGACTTAACCTTATTTTTTGACTTTTTCAATAAATCGGTTAAGCATGCAATTGTTCTATAGCATTTATCGAGTTCGGGAGTGATTACCTCTTCATCATCCGAAGATGATGAAGCCGCGTTTGATGAGTCACTCGATTCATCACTGCTTTCTTGATCTTCCAATGCCATGAGTGTCACATGCCGTGTACTCTTCTCATCCTTCTCCTCTTCAGATGAACTTGAGGAGGATTCATCCCATGTAGCCTTCAAGGCCTTCTTCTTCTTCTTGGATTTATCCTCCTTCTTCTTGAGCTTTGGACAGTCCTTTCTTGAGCTCATAGCAAGTAATGTTAGATTTATCAATCTTAACTTCACTAGGGTTACCTTTACCCTTGAAGCGCCGACTCTTCCTCATCATCCTTCTAACAGAATTGGCTATCTCGGAGGAAGAAGACCCGCTGCCATCCTCCTCGGAATCGGACTCGGACTCGGACTCGGATGAGGATGAAGAGGAAGAGACTTCCTTCTCCTTCTTCTTCTCCTTTTTCTTCTTGTTGGTCTTTTCCCCTGCAACTAGGGCAATCCCCTTCTCCTTGGGGTCTTTGTTAGCCATTTCATGAAGTTCCATTTCACAAAATAAATCATCTAATTTTACAATGGACAAATCCGTAGAGACTTTGTAGGCATCCACCATGGATGACCATAAAGCATTCCTTGGAAAAGCTTTTAACACATACCTTACAAGGTCGCGGTTCTCGACATTTTCGTCAATAGAATGAAGACCGTTGAGGACTTCTTTGAACCTACTGTGAAGTTCACTCACCGTTTCACTCTCCTTCATGGAGAGGTTTTGTAGTTGGTTGAGGAATAAGTCCCTCTTTGCGATTCTCGAGTCTCGGGTGCCCTTATGGAGTTCGATGAGCTTATTCCACAAGTCCTTTGCACTTGTAAAGGGACCAACCTTGATTAGTTGATCTTTATTCATGCCACATTGCAAAGTGACCACCGCCTTCGCGTCGGCTTCACTTTTCCGGGTTTGCTCAGCCGACCAACTCCAAGATTCCAATTCTTTTCCTTCATCAACCTTTGGAGGGGAAAACCCCTCCTTCACAATGAACCATGTGTTGATGTCCATCTTGAGATAGTACTCCATCTTCGATCTCCAATATTGAAAATCTGATCATCGAAGAAGGGAGGTCGGGTGGTGCTAAATCCTTCTCTCAAAGCCATTGTAGTTGACTCTCGGATGTTAAGCCGCTTGTACAGAGCCCCAAGCTCTGATACCACTTGTTGTAACTTGGATGGCTAGAGAGGGGGGGTGAATGTAGCCAGACACTTAAAACTTAGCTGTTTTTTAGATTTCTCTGCACTTCAGAGGTTAGGCAGCGGAAACAAAGAAACCAAACAGAAATGTGCAGAAATGTAGAGCAAACCAAAATGCTAACAAGGATAGTTTACAAGGTTCGGGGATAACTTGCCCCTACTCCTTGGCGGGCCCTTAAGGTGGGCGATCCCTTGATCGTCGGCAGGTCAAGCCCCGAGAAATCCGGATAGAATGCAACCTCCTTCTCGGTGGAGTAACCTCTCCACAGCGTTTCAAGATGAATGAAGTATTAAGTACAGGAAACTCAAGAAGGAATCTTACTGAGCACTTAGAACCGCAAGAACACAAGCGAACTTCTCACCGAGCTCCACTCAGCACAGATCTCACGCAAGAACTCCCTTCTCCGTGTCTTCTCGCTGATGGACTCGCCAAGCTCCTCGTTTCTCTTCTAAGTACTCAAGTATCATAAGGTTGCTCAAGATTCACAGTAGAGTAATCGCACAAGTGTAGAGCAAAAACTTTTCGATGTGTACAACAAGAACTCTAGCACTTCGTCAAAAAAACTCTGCTCAGCTCTTCTCCGCTACACAGCTTAACCAACTTCCATCGCCAAGTCACACGCTCCTCTGCAGCAGCTCCCAGCTGCTCACCTACAGCAGCCAGCTACCCCTGACCTCCTCTGGACTCACTGAAACCCCTCCAGTCGAGCCCCAGGTCATCAGCTCCTCAGTTGTTGCAGCTCGTGCCAGAGAACGTTACAACCTGCGGAAGCAAACGGACAAATCTGCTGTAGCGAAATACCTAGTTTGACTCTCCATGGATGGTCCCTGAGTCACCTACACACTTAGCAGCTCATTAGGGCAGTAAATCAACAGAAGATCAAACATCAGAGGGCTCAGAACAAGTATCAGTAGTGTATCAGTAGGAATCAGAGTGCGATCAGACGCGATCAGAGCGTCTGACAGCGCGTTTGAATTAAAGTGATCAGTCACCGAACTGATCCAGGGCTCGTGGATCGGTCACTGGACCGATCCACAGCTTTGCTGGGATTCCCAGCTTTCGCAGCCACAAGGGCCTGATCGGTCACCAGACCGATCAGGCTGTGCCCTGATCGGTCAACTGACCGATCAGGAAGCTCCCCGACCGATCAGGCTCTAGCCTGATCGGTTATAAGGAGAACTCCGCGACACTTGATCGTTCACTAGAATGATCTGAACAGTATCTCTGATCGGTCACCAGACCGATCAGGAGCGAAGAAGTAAGGTTCCCAAAACCCACTGTATGTTCCCTGATCGGTCACCAGACCGATCAGGAGCCAAGCAGTAAGTGAACTGTATGCTCCCTGATCGGTCACTAGACCGATCAGGAGTCGATCAGTAGCCCAACAAGGTTACTGTGTGCTCCCTGATCGGTCACCAGACCGATCAGTCATCGCTGGATCGGTCACCAGACCAATCCACGAGGGAACACCGTGCCAATTCCCTGATCGGTCACTAGACCGATCTAGGCAAGGTCAAATCCACTCCAAGTCATGAGAACAGGCCTCCAGCCCTTCTTTGACTCGTGTTTGGTCCCTCGGACCAAGACTCCATGCCCAGTCTCACTCACCGGGACTTCAACCTAGCCCTCCAAGCTAGGACCTGACCCTCCAAGCCGGGATTTCATCCAACCTAGCCCTCCAAGCTAGGATTTCATCACCTAACCCTCCGAGTTAGGAATTTTCACACCTAGCCCTCCAAGCTAGGACTTTTCCACACCTAACCCTTCAGGTTAGGAATTTTCACACCTAGCCCTCCAAGCTAGGACTTTTCCACACCTAACCCTCCAGATTAGGAATTTTCACACCTAGCCCTCCAAGCTAGGACTTTCTCACACCTAGCCCTCCAAGTTAGGATTTCATCCACCTAGCTTCTCAAGCTAGGACCTGACCCTCCAAGCCAGGCTTTCATCAAACCTAGTCCCACTAGGTATGCCTAGTCGACGACCAGGACTTAATCCCAATCATCTCATCAACCTAAACTAAAATCGGTGTCAACACCAAAATAACAATCAGGGTCAGACTGGATCAACACTTTTAGCATAAGACCTTAATTTATTTTATGCGTGGAGTTATATGATTTGATGTCGTTAAAAGCAATCTTTAATCGAAATGTGATTAGTACGGTAGTTAGGTGAATGACAAAATATAGAGAGAATAGTTTGAGTCAATAGAGGATTCATCGCTCTCTTAGATTAGGGAGTTAACATTCTGGCATCTTAATAGAGATATCAATGACTTGAATCCATGGCAATGGGAGAAACGATTATTATTTATGATGAGTTTATTATATCTTGGTAATCAAGTAAGATAATTATTTTGCTGATGATGCATAGTGCACTAAATTAATAGGAATGTAGAGTAGAGATGATGAGATTAAATTATACAGTAATCGGTTCATGGTGATTTTTAGTTTATAACTAATATTCTATCACATTGGGTGGCTAAAAATTTTTGCTAGACGGTTTCCTTAGTCTGTGTATAGATTTACACTGCCTTCATGTATAAAACCTAAAGGGTCGCACGCATAGCACATAGACATTAACAATATATATAATTAATTATTTAGTAGATACTAAAATTAATCAATTTATTATTTCTAAATTAGAATTAATTGGATTATTAATTATTTCTGAAATATCAGAAGCTAGAACGAATGAAGATCAAATATGGATTTATTTGATCTAGAGAAGAGAGAGTGGAGTTTATCTCTTATTCTCTTTGGAGAATTTGAAGAGTCACAATTACGATTATTAATGGAGAAGATGAAGAATTTCTATTAATGATTATTAATGGAGAATTTAAAGAACCGTAATTATTTTATTTTAGGAAATGATATCCCTAGCCTAAAATCTACCAAGAATTGGCTAGGAGAGTATTTCTCGATGAAAGATCATGGGGATGCAATCTATGCCTTAGGTATTAAAATATACCGAGATAGATAAAGAGGGTTACTAGGGTTGAGTCAATGTACATATATTGACAAAATGATAAATAGATTCAGCATGCAAGACTCTAAGAGAAGACTTTAACCAATGTCACATGGTGTACATCTCTCCAAGGCTATGTGTCCAAAGACACAAGAGGAGAGAAGTAGAATGGGCAAGATACCATATGCTTCGGCTATAGGGTCTATAATGTATGCCATGATATGCACTCGACCAAATGTCATGTATGCTTTAAGTATGACAAGTATGTATCAGTCAGATCCTGGAGAGGGTCATTGGACTGCGGTAAAGATCATTCTTAAGTATCTTAGAAGAACAAAGAACATGTTCTTAGTTTTCCAAGCCGATGAAGAATTGGTCATTAAAGGATATACTGATGCCAATTTTCAGATAGATTGGGATGATCTGAAATCGCAACAAGGTTATGTGTTTTGCTGAAATAGTGCAGTTGTTTGCTAGAGGAGTTCCAAGTAGGAGACAGTTGCTGATTCAACAGCTGAGTCCGAGTACATAGCAGCTTTGGAAGCATCAAAGGAAGTTGTGTGGATCAAGAACTTCATTGCTGAGCTTGAAGTGGTTCCTAGAATTGTTGATTCAGTTGTGCTATACTATGACAATAATGCAGCTATAGCGCATGTAAAGGAGCCAAGGTCTCACCAACGATCCAAGCATGTGCTAAGGAAGTATCACGTCCTCAAAGAGATTGTTCAGAGGGGCGACATGTTGGTTAAAAGAGTAGATATCAACGAGAACATCACAGACACACTCAGAAAGGTCTTACCTCTAAAGAAACATGAGATATATATGAGGAGCCTAGGACTTAGAGTCCATAGTTTTTGGCAATAGTGCAAGTGGGAGATTGTTAGTGTGTGCACTTATGTGCCAAGACACTTTTATGTATATATGGATAATTACTTTAATAAAGGCAATTATTTATAATTAATCATTTACTTTTTTGTACGTATATGATTAATGATAAAGTCCCACAGATTAATGGTTATATTATTCTGAAAATAGTCTTTGATCGGATAGATATCTATAGGGGACATAGATATCTAAATCAACGTTGAGTATGACTAGGTCAAGATAGACCAAGGGATGGATATCCAAGTTGTACTTGGGGGTGCCTAAAGTTTAGAGGTACATTGGGCACGACCCGCTTAAGAGAACACCACATATTAACATCATTGTTCGTTTGTCTTATTGATGAGTGTAACTGATCCTTTGACTTGAGACCTTCATTTATTTTATGCATGGAGTTATGTACTTTGAAGTTGTTAAAAGTAATCATTAATCGAATTGTGATTAATACGGTAGTTGGGT
Source organism: Boesenbergia rotunda (assembly GCA_024364735.1). NCBI lineage: Eukaryota > Viridiplantae > Streptophyta > Magnoliopsida > Zingiberales > Zingiberaceae > Boesenbergia > Boesenbergia rotunda. The sequence goes on along the minus strand of JAGFNQ010003795.1, from coordinate 68,325 downwards.
GAATGACAAAATGTAGAGAGAATAGTTTGAGTCAATAGAAGATTTATCACTCTCTAAAATTAGGGAGTTAACATCGTGGTCGCTTGATAGAGATTTTAGTGACTCGAATCCATGGTCATGTGAGGAATGATTATTATTTAAGATTAGTCTATTATATCTTGAAAATCAAGTAAAATAATTATTTTGCTGATGATGCATAGTGCACCAAATTAATTGGAATGTAGAGTAGAGATGAAGAGATTAAATTATACAGTAATCAGTTCATGGTGATTTTTAGTTTATAACTAATATTCTATCATGTTGGGTGGATAAAAAGTATTGCTAGATAATTATCTTAGTCTGTGTATGGATTTATATTGCCTTCGTGTATAGAACCTAAAGGGTTGCACGCATATCATATAAACATGAATAGTATATGTAATTGATTATTTTAGTGGATACTAAAATTAATTAATTTATTATTTCTAAATAAAAATTAATTGGATTATTAATTATTTTTGAAATATTGGAAGTTTGAACGGATGAAGAGTAAATATGGATTTATTTGATCTAGAGAAATAGAGAAAGAGAGTGTGAAGTTTATCTCTTATTCTCTTTGGATAATTTGAAGAGACACAGTTATGATTATTAATAGAGAAAATGAAGAGTCTATATTAATGATTATTAATGAAGAATTTAAAGAGCCGCAATTATGATAATTAATGGCGAAGATGAAGGGTCCTTGGAGTCTATAAATTGTAATGCCCGCCCTTTTTCCCACACCTTATGGTGTGGCGAGGAAGCGGCGTTACGCTAAACATACATGTACATATAAAACATCTTAATGCAGCGGAATAATTTTTTTTTCTTCTACACATGCTTTTAACCATGCAACTAATACATGAATCATTTATACATGCCTAAATTGCCATTCATGAACCTGGTGTCATTAGACTTAGCATATTAACGATAGGCATAACATCATGATATAACCATCCCTTAACTTATTCATAATCATCATAAGTAGCAAGTAACTTATCCATAAACATCATGAGTCTTACGTCATTCATTAGGCATAACCATTATAAACATAGCATAGAATCTAAGGAGGCATTTCAAAACCTAAGATATGCGATATGTGTAAATAAAGGAATCCTTTGCCATGTCACCGCCACACACACACATGCTCTTGCCCCTCCTGCTGCTTCCCTTAGTAACCTCTTGCTTGATCTGTGGTACGAGGAAAATAAGCCTATAAGCACATAGGCTTAGTAAGACCCTTTCCTACTCACTAAAACCATACGTCACTTAAACATAAACATATAAAGCATTTAACATAACATAATTCTGAACATAAAACATAAGCATAGTCTTGGCGTAAATCATAAGCATACGAACAACTAACATAGCATGATTCTTAACATAAACATAAACCTAAAACATACTTAGCATGGCATAATTCTTAACATACATGAGCATGAAACATACTTATCATGGCATAATTCTTAATATACAGGAGCATGAAACATACTTATCATGACATAATTCTTAATATACATGAGCATAAAACATACTTATCATGACATAATTCTTAGTATGGACATAAGCACAGTCTTAACATAAGCAAAAGCATAAAACATACTTATCATGGCGCATAATTCTTAATATACATGAGCATGAAACATACTTATCATGACATAATGCATAACATGAATGGATGCATGAGTCAAATGCATATACATAAGGATGCTTAATTTAAAATCATACTTTTAAATACTTAAACATAATCATAACATCATTGGGGTCCCCGGCTTGTACCACATACATACATCATAAGCGCGCATCCCTAAGTAAATACGAGGTAGCTAGCCTCGACCTACTAGGGTAGGAACAACTACGGTAGTTCCAAAAATCGAGGCGTTCTTAAGGTGCCCATCCCTGTTGGACAGCTACGGTAGTCCCAGAACCGTGGACAGCTACGGTAGTCCAGAACTGAGGCATTCTTAAGGTGCCCATCCTTTGGACCCTTACTTCGGTCCGGTACAAGCCCATTCATAAAGTAAAATAACTATGCATGCTTCATCATTCATACTTGACATATCTTAGGACATAAACATAATCTTGTTACATGAAGCATGACATAAACATGCTTGGCATTTCATCATTCATACTTATTTCATAACATCATTATGCCTTCATCATTCATACTTATCATTCGTACATAAGGAATAAACATCATCTTCATCTATCTTCTTTTATTCATAAAAACATGACATACATACATAATCATGCCTCCAGGCATAAACATTATGTTGGTTCATAAAGCTTGCATGATCATGGTACATAAGATAAACATGCATTTCATACATGGTACATTTCATCTAGCATACATAATCCTAGTATCCATCATAGAGCAAGCATGGGTAAGCTACATATAAACATGATGCATACTACTTAGGTTCATGGCATTCATCATAGAACATGCATAGACCTTCATACACACATATCTATTATAGGCATTTCACCTCCTACATGCATTATTCTATTTAACATAACATACCCCTACATCAATTACACATGTTCATGGTATATAACCTAAGTATTCATGAGTAAAACATAACATAGACCCTAACATAAAAAGTCATATTGCATAACACACAAAGCTAGGGTTTGGTAACATAAAGACCCTTACATCATGCTTAACCATACACTTACATCATAGTCACCTATAAACACGCATCCTTGAGACCTTAACCCAATCCAAGCCCTAGATTAGGGACTTGGCCGAAACCCTAAAGGACCATGGGTCCATGGAAAATTCACATAGGTCATGATTAACATCCAATACACTACATATCATGTCATAGAAAACCATTTGAACCCTTGATTGGATTTAACCCTAAGTCCTAGACCTAAACCATGTATTGGCCGAAACCCTAGAAGGGTAATAAGCCCATAGGAAAAATTCATATAAATCACCATTATTACTCATATGATATCATAGGAAACATATCATGCTTGAAGGGTTGAAGTTTAAACCTAGCCATGGTACATTGATGGTGGCCGAAACCCTAAAGGGGTTTTAGGGTGCTACAAAATTTCCAAAATCAAACTTTTATGCTTAACTTATCATGAGTAAACATTAGGAAACATAATAGGGGTTTTCAATATGATTTTAGCCCCAAAAACTTTCTTGGCCGAAACCTTCACAAGCCCTAACTATAGATTTCTCAACATAGTATGCCATCAAGAACTTAGATCATGACAAACAACTTGGAAGCTATCATACCACAGGTGAGGGGGTCTTACCTTTCCTTATCTTGGATATAATCCTTGAATAGAAATAAAAGAGAAACCTTCTTGACCCTAAACTTCTCCTTAGCCCTTGTAGCCTTGTAGAAAGCCTTGGATCTTCAAGATGGAGTCCCTGGTGAAGCTTTTCCAAGGAAAAGAAACCCTTGTGGGTTTCGGCTAGAAGAAGAAAGAGGAAGGAGAGGAAGGGCTTTGGTGGGAGAAGAGAAGAAAAAAAAGAGTAACTCCTATGTCTCTTCCCCTCTCATCCACTCTTTTATACTACATGAAAGGGGGCAAGTGAAGGGTCATGGTGCCTCTTCTCTTGATGACTCTTCACTTCCCTAAGCCTTAACCAAAATCCACTTCATTCTCTACTAGCACTCCCTTGCTAGGTGAATTGGTTAGTACATGCATGGTGTTACACTAGCTCCAAGGTTCAATCCTTGGTTCATGCACTTTATTTGTTTTTTTTTGTTTTTTTTTCAGCAATGCCCCTTAAGGCCTACCCATAGCCATGCTAATATTCCTACTTTAAACCCATTTCTATTTATATTAAATTCTACCTAAAATCCACTAATAGCCATGGTACTAGAAAAACCCATGTAAGGCCCATTAGCACTTAGCTCCTTATTCTATATCGAAATTCATGGATCATCATGTCAAGGTTTATACTAGTATCCCTATGTTCCTCGAGAATCTATCTAGGCATAATCATTATTTTAAAGAAAAATATTGAGGAAATTTTTGGGTCGTTACAATCCCCCATACCTCATGAAAGTTCGTCCTCGAACTTAGAATAGCTCCGGGTACTTGCGTCTCATCTCGTCCTCGCATTCCCAGGTAGCTTCCTCGAACCTTTGACTTTGCCATAGGACCTTGACTAAGGGTACCTCCTTGTTCCTTAGCTTCTTGATTTCTCGATCCAAGATCTGGATAGGTCGGCTTTCAAAACTTAGGTCCTCCTGAACTTGTACTGTCTGTGGCTCGATCACCTGATCCGTGTTTAGAATACACTTCTTGAGCATCGACACATGGAACACGTTATGGATAGCCGACATTTCTTGAGGCAGCTTCAGCTCATATGCCACCTTGCCGACTCTTTCCAGTATCGGGTACGGTCCCACATAATGCGGACTTAGTTTTCTTTTCTTCTCAAATCTTGTCACCCCTTTCATAGGAGCCACTTTGAGGAATATCAAATCTCCAATATTAAATTCCAGTGGCCTACGCCGGACATCTGCATAACTCTTTTGCCGACTCTGAGCAGCTTCTATCCGTCGACGAATGTTCTGTATAGCTCGGGTGGTGTCGTCGATGAGATCCGTCGTGAGCCCCATCTCCTTCTTTTCACCACCTTCATATCAACATATCGGAGACCTACATCTCCTCCCGTACAAAGCTTCATAAGGTGTCATTCCGATAGTAGCTTGGTAGCTATTATTGTAAGCGAATTCCGCTAAACATAGATATTGGCACCAACTCCCTTTGAAATCCAGGGCCCAAGCCCGCAATATGTCCTCCAGTACTTGATTCACTCGTTCAGTTTGCCCGTCAGTCTGAGGGTGAAAAGCGGTACTGAATCGTAGTTTAGTGCCGAGAGACTTCTGGACGCACTCCCAAAAATATGAGGTAAAACAACCATCCCTATCTGAGATGATAGTCTTGAGAACTCCATGAAGTCTAATTATCTCCTTAGAATATAACTGAGCTAGTTGTTCAATCGGATAAGTCATCTTGATTGCTAGGAAGTGAGCAGACTTCGTCAACCTGTCCACAATTACCCATATCGCATCATATCCATTGGTAGTCTTGGGAAGTCCTGAAATAAAGTCCATAGAGATATCTTCCCATTTTTATTCCGGAATCGGAAGTGGCTGCAGAACTCCTCCGGGTCACTGGTGCTCTGCCTTCACTCGTTGGCAGGTCAGGCATGTGCCAACATGCTGAGCCACATCTCTCTTCATACCGGACCACCAAAATTTCTCCTTCAGATCTTGATACATTTTGGTAGATCCCGGATGCATCGAATAAGGGGTTCCGTGAGCTTCTGCTAATATTTCTCTCTGCAGCTCTGGATCATTAGGGATACATAGACGATCCCTAAGGTATAATACTCCCCCGTCGACGATTCCAAATCTATCGCCTTTTCCTTCCAGAATCCTCTGCTTGATTCACTGAAGACTCAGATCACCATTTCCTAACTCTGGAAATATTCTTATTACTTCTCGCACAATATACCTGTACCATATTCTCCACATTACAAAATTTTTCTATTACATGACCATCCCTACTTTCGCTTATTCTATCTTTCCATAGTCTTCTTTCACATATCCAAATACCTTTTCTCATTTACTAGTCATGCTTCCTCCACTCTAATCACAAAAATCACATTCTTATGATCTCCGTATCTTACTTCTCTATAACCTTACTTTTAAGCAACGAGTATCCAATATATTCTTTACCAAATTTCATAAAGCTAATACTATTCTTTACAAAACTCTCTCTCATTATTTATTTTCTAACAAGAATTTATAAAATATTCCTATATCAATCTTTTCCAAAATCTATACTTTATTAGATCATTTCACCTAGGAAGTTTGCTTGACCTAGAGTTCTTACTACATTCTTGCATATCTATTTCTTCATACAGAGTTATAGCTAAGGTCCTATTCGCTGATCCCGATCACTCTTTCTTTTGCATATCTATTTCTTACCCTCTCTCTTTCTTATATCAATAATATTACTCCATTGCTACTACTATATATATCTGTTTAAAAGTCAAATAACTTAACACCTTAATCTGTTCCTAACATATATACATCACTAAGTCTTCATTTCATAACTACTATAATCTCTTAGAATACCTACACTAAATACTCTACTCCCTTAATACTATAGCTAATAAGTCTCCATTAATAAAGCACTATCCTCTCTTTACTCTAGGCGCATCGCTAAATATTAATATGCGTCTTTCATCAACAGTACAAACTTGCTTTGTTTCACAACTCTTCTTAATTCCAGACAATTATGACACTTATACAGATAATCTCCTCATTACTTACACCTTCCTCCTCTTACATCTAGTTGCTCTTCTTTTTCAATTTACTCCATTTCACCACCACTCAATCATTTACTATATTCATTCCACATGACTACAGCTACTTAAGTTAAATCTCCACAGATCACTCTCGCTCACTATCACTCACATATAAAAGACAAGTAAGGCTAATATAAATTATTGTTATTCCTACCCGCATATCAAATTCTAAAGTATTTGATTTCATAAAAAATAACATAAAGTATCATTCATAGTTACATAACCTAAAGTACTTTCCATCATAAGGCATCATTCATATCCTAAAGTACTTTCCATCATAAGGCATCGTTCATACTTGTATATTCTAGAATCATAAGGTATCATCCATACTTGCATATTCTAGAATCATAAAGGAAAATAAGGTATGCATAGAGGTACTAATTTGGAAGCTGTAGGAAGAAGGCTTGATGTGTGTGTAGTGAGATGGCAATGACTCTGATACCAACCTGTAACGCCCGCCCTTTTTCCCACACCTTATGGTGTGGCGAGGAAGCGGCGTTACGCTAAACATACATGTACATATAAAACATCTTAATGCAGCGGAATAATTTTTTTTCTTCTACACATGCTTTTAACCATGCAACTAATACATGAATCATTTATACATGCCTAAATTGCCATTCATGAACCTGGTGTCATTAGACTTAGCATATTAACGACAGACATAGCATCATGATATAACCATCCCTTAACTTATTCATAATCATCATAAGTAGCAAGTAACTTATCCATAAACATCATGAGTCTTACGTCATTCATTAGGCATAACCATTATAAACATAGCATAGAATCTAAGGAGACATTTCAAAACCTAAGACATGCGATATTTGTAAATAAAGGAATCCTTTGCCATGTCACCGCCACACACACACATGCTCTTGCCCCTCCTGCTGCTTCCCTTAGTAACCTCTTGCTTGATCTGCGGTACGAGGAAAATAAGACTATAAGCACATAGGCTTAGTAAGACCCTTTCATACTCTCTAAAACCATACGTCACTTAAACATAAACATATAAAGCATTTGACATAACATAATTCTGAACATAAAACATAAGCATAGTCTTGGCGTAAATCATAAGCATATGAACAACTAACATAGCATGATTCTTAACATAAACATAAACCTAAAATATACTTAGCATGACATAATTCTTAACATACATGATCATGAATCATACTTATCATGGCATAATTCTTAATATACAGGAGCATGAAATATACTTATCATGGCATAATTCTTAATATACATGAGCATGAAATATACTTATCATGGCATAATTCTTAGTATGGACATAAGCACAGTGTTAACATAAGCATAAGCATAAAACATACTTATCATGGCATAATTCTTAACATACATGAGCATGAAACATACTTATCATGGCATAATGCATAACATGAATGGATGCATGAGTCAAATGCATATACATAAGGATGCTTAATTTAAAATCATACTTTTAAATACTTAAACATAATCATAACATCATTGGGGTCCCCGGCTTGTACCACATACATACATCATAAGCGTGCATCCCTAAGTAAATATTGTTGGGAACGAGATGGCTAGAGAGGGGGGGGTGAATATAGCCAATCACTTCTTCTTTGAAGAGTTATCAAATTTCTGCACTTGAAGTTATTAATAGCACAGCGGAAGTTTGGGAAAACAAAACTTGCAGAAACTTAAACCAAAACCTAACTAGCAAGATTAGCAAGATCGCTAACAAGGAGATTTTACAAGGTTCGGGGATAACTTGCCCCTACTCCTTGGCGTGCCCTTAAGGTGGGCGATCCCTTGATCGTCGGCAGATCAAGCCCCGGTGATCACCGGATATGAAGCAACCTCCTTCTCGGTGGAGAAACCTCCCCACAGTGTGTTTCAAACAATGATATAGAATGAGCACAAAGAAATAACAAGAAGGATCTTACTCAACCACTTAGCAAGGACAAAAACACGGCAAGCTTCCCTGAGCTCCACCCAGTGGCGATCTCACGCAGAACCCTTCTCCGTGTCTTCCCACTGTCGGACTCCAAGCCTCTTGTTTTCTCCTTCAAGCGCTCAAGTATGATGATTGATTTTCAATAGCTTGCTCAGAATGATTGAAGAACTCAAGAACAGCAAGCTTAACGTGGAGCAAAAACAGAACGCAGGAACTCAAGAGCACAAGAATGAAGCGATCGATACTGAACACTGCAACTCTCGTTCCTTTTGTTTCTCTGCTAAGCGCCAGATGATCTCATCTCCAGCAGCCTACAGCTGCCTCACTGCCAACGTGCCAGCTACACTGAACCCTAACTGAACTTCCTGAGCTCCCTCAGCCAAGCTTCAATCAGCAGCTTCAGTCCTGCATCCAGCCGTTGCAACCTGTGTGGAGAAAGGGACAAACCTGCTCCAAGGAAAGCTCTCTTTGACTTCTCCTTGAGTGTTTGAATCCTCCCCTGTCACCTGAAACATACTCAGAGTATTAGAGCAGTAAATCAAACAGCATATCAAATATCAGAGGAAAGTGACAGCGAATCGGTTGTGTTCAGACGCGATCAGAGCGTCTGACAATGCAATTTGAAATAAAGTGATCGGTCACCGGACCGATCACAGAGACTCCTTATAAGTCACCAGACCGATCAGGCTGGTTCCAGACCGATCAGGCTCCGTCCTGATCGATCCCCAACGCTCAATCAGAAATCGCGATTTCTTTGAGATTCTCCTGGACCGATCACCAGACCGATCCCAGGTCGTGGATCGTTCACCGGACCGATCCACCTTTATATTGGGCGATTTCTGAGTTTCGCAGGCTAAGCCTTCTGATCGGTCACCGGACCGATCAGGAAGACTCCTGATCGGTCACCAGACCGATCAGAACCTTACCAGACCGATCAGGCTCCGTCCTGATCGATCATAGAGAGGAACCTGCGACACTTGATCGTTCTCCGGAACGATCTGCACAGTGATCCTGATCTGTCACCAGACCGATCAGGAGCAGTTCAGCAAGGGAACTCAACCTCACTGCTCGCTCCCTGATCGGTCACCAGACCGATCAGGTGCCAGTCAATGGGTGAAACGCATACTCCCTAATCGGTCACCAGATCGATCAGGAGAAACACAGTAGGTTCCCAACCTCACTGTGTGCTCCCTGATCGGTCGCCCGACCGATCAGTCATCGCTGGATCGGTCACCCGACCGATCCACGAAGGAGCAGCGTGCCAGAATCCCTGATCGATCACCAGACCGATCCAGGGACTCAAACTCAGCCCTCCAAGCTAAGTTTCCATCCACCTTAGCCCTCCAAGCTAAGGATTTTCCATCTAACTCTCCAAGTTGGGAATTTGCACCTAACCCTCCAAGTTAGGACTTTTCACCTAGCCCTCCAAGCTAGGACTTTTCACCTAGCCCTCCAAGCTAGGACTTTTCACCTAGCCCTCCAGGCTAGGACTTTTCACCCAACCCTTCCGAGTTAGAACATCATCCAACCTAGCCCTCCAATCTAGGCACCTGACCCTCCAAGCCAGGACTTTTTCACCTAATTCTCCAGGATGGGAATTTACACCTAACCCTCCAAGTTAGGACTTTTCACCTAGCCCTCCAAGCTAGGACTTTTCACCCAACCCTTCCGAATTAGGACTTTTCAAACACCTAGCCCTCCAGACTAGGATTTTTCAAGCACCTAGCCTCCCAGACTAGGATTTTCAACACCTAACCTTCCAGGTTAGGATTTTCCAGCACCTAGCCTTCCAGACTAGGATTTTCAACACCTAACCCTCCAGGTTAGGATTTTCCAACACCTAGCCCTCCAGACTAGGATTTTCCATACCATGCCTGATCCCCGATCAGGACTTAATCATAATCAATAATCATCCACCTAAACTTAAATCGGTGTCAACACCAAAACAACAATCAGGGCCAGACTGCATCAACAAATACGAGGTAGCTAGCCTCGACCTACTAGGGTAGGAACAGCTACGGTAGTTCCAAAAACCGAGGCGTTCTTAAGGTGCCTATCCCTGTTGGACAGCTACGGTAGTCCTAGAACCGTGGACAGCTACGGTAGTCCAGAACCGAGGTGTTCTTAAGGTGCCCATCCCTTGGACCCTTACTTCGGTCCGGTACAAGCACATTCATAAAGTAAAATAACTATGCATGCTTCATCATTCATACTTAACATATCTTAGGACATAAACATAATCTTGTTACATGAAGCATGACATAAATATGTTTGGCGTTTCATCATTCATACTTATTTCATAACATCTTTATGCCTTCATCATTCATACTTATCATTCGTACTTAAGGCATAAACATCATCTTCATCCATCTTCTTTTATTCATAAAAACATGACATACATACATAATCATGCCTCCAGGCATAAACATTATCTTGGTTCATAAAGCTTGCATGATCATGGTACATAAGATAAACATGCATTTCATACATGGTACATTTCATCTAGCATACATAATCCAAGTATCCATCATAGAGCATGCATGGGTAAGCTACATATAAACATGATGCATACTACTTAGGTTCATGGCATTCTTCATAGAACATGGATAGACCTTCATACACACATATCTATTATAGGCATTTCACCTCCTACATGCATTATTCTATTTAACATAACATACCCCTACATCAATTACACATGTTCATGGTATATGACCTAAGTATTCATGAGTAAAACATAACATAGACCGTAACATACAAAGTCATATTGCATAACACACAAAGCTAGGATTTGGTAACATAAAGACCCTTACATCATGCTTAACCATACACTTACATCATAGTCACCTATAAACACGCATCCTTGAGATCTTAACCCAATCCAAGCCCTAGATTAGGGACTTGGCCGAAATCCTAAAGGACCATGGGTCCATGGAAATGTAACGCCCGCCCTTTTCCCACACCTCGTGGTGTGGCGAGATAGGCGTCGTTACGCTAAACATACATGTGCATAAAAAAGATCTTAATGCAGCGGAAATATTTTTTTTTCTTAACATGCTTTTAACCATGCAACTAAACACATGGAACATCTATACATGACATCATATCATAACTTAACCATTCCATGACTTATTCATAATCATCATAAGCAGTATGTACTTATCCATAAACGTAGCATCATAGGTCTTAAGTCACCCATTAGTCATAACCATAAAACGTAGCATAAAATTTAAGAAACATTTTCACACCCAAGACATGCATTATGTGAGAACATAAGAATCTTTTGCCAAGTCACTGCTACACACACACATGCTTCTGCCTCTCCTACGGCTTCCCTTAATAGCCTCTTGCTTGATCTGCGGTACGAGGAAAATAAAACTATAAGCACATAGGCTTAGTAAAACCCCTTTCCTACTCACTAAAACCATACGTCACTTAAACATAAACATATCAAGTATCTGACATAGCGTAGCCTCGAACATAAACATAAGCATAGTCATTGCATAAGTCATAAGCATATGAACAACTAACATAGCATGATTCCTAACATCACCATAGATCTACAACCTACTTAGCATGACATAAATCTTAACATACATGAGCATAAAACATACAGACATGACATGAAACATACTTATACTTGGCATAATTCCTAGTATACATGAACATAAGGCATACTTATCATAACATAATTCTTAGCATACATGAACATAAGGCATACTTATCATAACATAATTCTTAGCATACATGAACATAAGACATACTTATACATAACATGAAATATGAGCATAAACACAAACATAAAATATACTTACCTTGGCGCGATGCATAACATGGATGTATGAATGAGTCAAATGCATTTACTACATAAGGATGCTTAGTTTTAAAATCATACTTTTAAATGCTTAACATAAACATAACATCATTGGGGGTCCCCGGCTTGTACCACATACATACATCATAAGCGCGCATCCTTAAGTAAATATGAGGTAGCTAGCCTCAACCTACTAGGGTAAGGACAGCATAGTCGGTAGTCATAGAACCGGGGCGTTCTTAAGGTGCTCATCCCTGTTGCACAGCTTCGGTAGTGCCAGAACCGTGGACAGCTTCGGTAGTCCAGAACCGGGGCGTTCTTAAGGTGCCCATCCCTTGGACCCTTACTTCGGTCTGGTACAAGCCTCATACAGAAAAAAAATAAACATGCATGCTTCATCATTCATACTTGTTATTCATACTTATCATTCATACTTATTTCATATCATCGTTATGCCTTCATCATTCATACTTATCATTCATACTTATCATTCATACTTAAGGCATAACCATCATCTTCATTCCTACTTATCATTCTTTATTCATAACATAGGACATACATGCATAATCATGGTTCTAGTCATAACCTTATCCGGGTTCATCAAGCTTGCATGATCATGATACATAATAAACATACACCTCATACATGATACATTTCATCTAGCATACAAAATCCTAGTATTCATCATAAGACATGGATGATAAGCTACATATAAACCTAACACATACTACTAGGGTTCATAGCATTCATCATGAAACATGTATATATCTTCATGAATCATAAATCCATTATAAGCATTTACCAATATTCATGCATCATTATATTTATCATAACCTACTCCTACATCAATTACATGTATTCATGGCATATGATCTAAATATTCATGATTAAACATAATATAACATCAACCATACAAAGTCATGTTATATGACACATAAACTAGGATTTTAGTCACATGGAGGCCCTTACATCATGCTTAACAATGTACTAGCATCATGGTAACTTATAAACATACATTCTTAAGACCTTAACCCAAACCAAACCCTAGGTTTGGGTCTTGGCCGAAAGTCATAAAGGACCATGGGTCCATGGAAAATTTACCTAGATCATGTTTAACATCTCTTACCTACATATCATGCCATAGAAAAACCATTTGAACCCTTGTTTGGACTTAACCCCATGTCCTAGGCCTAAGGCAAGGGTTGGCCGAAACCCTAGAAGGGTAACAAGCCCATGGAAAAGTTTATTTAACACTATTTTTACCCATAAGGTATCATAAGAAACATATTAATCATGCTTGGAGGAGTTGGAGTTTTCCCCTAGCCCCTTGACCTTGATGTGGCCGAAACCCTAGAGGGTTATTAGGGTATCAAAAATTTCCCTAAATCATACTCTATGCCTTACATAACATCATGAAACATTTAAGAGCACAAAGGAAGATTTACATCATCCCTAAGCCCAAGCAATAGCCTTGGCCGAAACTTCCATAAGCCCTTTTCATGGATTTTTTTCCAACATATCATGCCAATAAGACTTAAATTATGACAAATAACTTTGAAAGCTATCATACCACAGGTGAGAGGGTTTTACCTTGGTTGTCTTTGATTTTTAGACCTTAAAAAGAAGGAGAATGGAAATCCCTTTGCCACTTGAACCCTTATTGCCCTTGTAACCTTGGAAGAGAACCTAGATCTTCCAAATAGAGTCCTTGGTGGAACTTTTCTTAAGGGGGAGAACACCTTGAGTTTTCGGCCAAAGCAAGGAGGAAGAAGAAATGAAGAGGAGAAGGGAAGTTGTAACTTCCTTTCCATATTTATATCACTTTAAAAGGGGTAAATGAAGAGTCATGGTGTCTCTTCCCTTAATGACTCTTCATTTCCTACACCTTAACTAATATCCACTTCATTCCCTCATAGCACTCCCTTGCTAGGTGAATTGGTTAGTGCATGCTTGGTTGTATAAGAGGTCCACGGTTCAATCCTTGGTGCATGCACTATTTTTTCTATTTTATTTTTAATTTATTTCCTATTATTTCGAAAATTCCTTAAAAATTCCCCCATAATTATGTTAATATTTCCCATTAAAATCCATCTATTGTTATATTAAATTCTACCTAAAATCCACCCATGATAATGGCACTAGAAAGCCCATATAAGGTCCCTTAGTACTTAGTTTCTCAATTTAAATGAGAGAACCATGGGTTTCTCAGCTAAGGTTCGTATTAATATTTTTAGATCCTTTGGAAAATTATCTAGACATGCTTAATATTTTAAGGAAAATATTAAGAGAATTTTCCGGGTCGTTACAGGAAAATTCACATAGGTCATGATTAACATCCAATACACTACATATCATGCCATAGAAAACCATTTGAACCCTTGATTGGATTTAACCCTAAGTCCTAGACCTAAACCATGTATTGGCCGAAACCCTAGAAGGGTAATAAGCCCATAGGAAAAATTCATATAAATCACCATTATTACCCATATGATATCATAGGAAACATATCATGCTTGAAGGGTTAAAGTTTAAACCTAGCCATGGTACCTTGATGGTGGCCGAAACCCTAAAGGGGTTTTTGGGTGCTACAAAATTTCCAAAACATACTTTTATGCTTAACTTATCATGAGTAAACATTAGGAAATATAATAGGGGTTTTCAATATGATTTTAGCCCCAAAAACTTGCTTGGCCGAAACCTTCACAAGCCCTAACTATGGATTTCTCAATATAGTATGCCATCAAGAACTTAGATCATGACAAACAACTTGGAAGCTATCATACCACAGGTGAGGGGGTCTTACCTTTCCTTATCTTGGATATAATCCTTGAATAGAAATAAAAGAGAAACCTTCTTGACCCTAAACTTCTCCTTAGCCCTTGTAGCCTTGTAGAAAGCCTTGGATCTTCAAGATGGAGTCCTTGGTGAAGCATTTCCAAGGAAAAGAAACCCTTATGGGTTTCGGCTAGAAGAAGAAAGAGGAAGGAGAGGAAGGGCTTTGGTGGGAGAAGAGAAGAAAAAAAAGAGTAACTCCTATGTCTCTTCCCCTCTCATCCACTCTTTTATACTACATGAAGGGGGGCAAGTGAAGGGTCATGTTGCCTCTTCACTTCCCTAAGCCTTAACCAAAATCCTCTTCATTCTCTACTAGCACTCCCTTGCTAGGTGAATTGGTTAGTACATGCATGGTGTTACACTAAGTCCAAGGTTCAATCCTTTGTTCATGCACTTTATTTGTTTTTTTTTATTTTTTTTTTCGGCAATGCCCCCTAAGGCCTACCCATAGCTGTGCTAATATTCCTACTTTAAACTCATTTTTATTTATATTAAATTCTATCTAAAAGCCACTAATAGCCATGGTACTAGAAAAACCCATGTAAGGCCCATTAGCACTTAGCTCCTTATTCTATATGGAAATTCATGGATCATCATGTCAAGGTTTATACTAATATCCCTATATTCCTCGAGAATATATCTAGGCATGATCAATATTTTAAAGATAAATATTGAGGAAATTTTCCGGGTCGTTACATAAATAGTCACCCTTGGAAGAAGACTTGGATACACGACTTTTCCTTTCTTGTGACAACTCTGTCCACTTCTCCCAGAAAGTCTTTGGCAACCTACTGCTTCTATAATTGGAGACACATCTTCAGATCTATAGTGCTTTCGAAAGGTTTTATCGATCCAAGTGGCTAACGCCTAACAGATCATCTAGTTCGTGATCTAGTCTGTCTGGATACTGCTAGAGGAGTCACACGTAAGACTCTCATTTGTTCGTGATATCATTCACAAATAAGCAAAGGATTATGAGGTATCATTTTATTTTATGCTACATTCCATATTATTTTATTTAGAATTATATGTACCATGAAGAGATCTATAATTTGAGAGTAAAATTTACTTTGTTATAAATATTTTGTTGTGCTAGGAATGCAACATGTATGTGCAGGTGTAGGGTAGGGCGATATGAATGGGCTCTTTAATTTACTGGTGGAACTTGACATCCCAGGTATTGAAAAATTTAGATTCAATACAATACTTGATATAGGTGCAACGACTTGATGGATTAACATGGGAACAAAGCACTAAAGGCAGTGAAAGAAGGCGGCAGAATCGTCGGCATTCGGGGCGAACTGTCTCCACCAGGTTTCGTATTTGTTCTCACTGCTAATGGCGTGTGCAATGTTAACCAAGTCGAATGCTTTCGTAGAAGGGAAGATTAATCCACTGGTGGATCCAAAGGGGCCATTCCCTTTCTCTCAAGTGATTGAGGTATTCACTTATCTTGAATCAGGGAGGGCGATTGGAAAGGTTGTCATTTATCCAATTCTATGAATAGGGGATGAAGACAACACTTCCGTGTCACCATAGTTGTGCTCTAAAGCTTAGTTTCTTTGGATGATTGATTTATCAAGTTTCTATCAAAAATAAATTTCTTCCACTGTATGAAAATTGGGTGTTGCTATTTTAATTTGTCAAGTAAATTGCTCCATCTGTCAGTCTTTGCAAATTATCATCAAAATGAATACACTTTTATTTTGAGACTTATCAGTAGATTAACAGCAAAAGGAAATTCAAATCTCCCAAGTCTCAATGGTACCAAGAACGAAGTTGTAGTGTGCCCCAATCAATCTCAGTTTCTTCTTGTTTAGTCGCTCTTTCACGAAGGGATACGTCTTCAAGTTTTGGAGAGAAACATTAACAGCCTCCTAATAACGCCAAAGGTATGAATTACATACATTGATTAAATAAACGCTGTATTTGATAAAATGAGAGAAAATAGATGGATTGATTACCTTTTCGCAAAGGGTCAGTTGATCCTCAGGAGGCAAGGCAGCGTGCTGGGTCTTTACCTTTTCCTTTGCATGCAAACAAATCTTCAACCATTCCTCTACGAAGCCACTAATTGCACAGTCCATTAAAGAGAATCAGTCATTTACCAGAGTTAAAGAAGATAAAAGGGAAATTCACAACAGAGCAACTCATTATTGTTTGTTACCTGCTGGTAGTGCCATCTTCTTTGATGGACATAAGCTTATCAATTCCACCACACCTGCTATGCCCAACCACCACAATGTTCTCCACCTGCTCTAAGTACAAAGTGAAGGTCCTCAATATCATTGAGATGTATCAATTTATAGCTTGGTCTTTCAGTCCGGAAACAAGACTAGTGTTAGGACATGAAACACATCTTTTTGTTAAGGAATTGGGTCTTTACCCTTTACCTGGAGTTGTAGGACAGCAAATTCGATAGCAGCCCCAACGCCCGAGTATCTTGTCTGGAGAAACAGCAAAAGATATAATGAAGGGCACAAGAAGTCCCACCAAATGAAGAAAAGAGCACTAGTTCATAAAATTGCTACAAGCCTACAAAGGAAGGGCGCCCTTTTTATCATTACATTGTTGATCGCACAACTATAGAAGGATCCTCCATAGAAATTGTGCTGACAAAGGAGTAAAGACCTTGTCTTGCGGCGGGACAATGTTGGCAATGTTGCGGACTGTGAAGGCTTCCCCGGGCTGGAAGTTGAACACCACAGAAGGGCACACTCGGGAATCTGCACAAGCAAACACCATGAATTTGGGTTTCTGACTACTTGCAAGTTGTGTGAACAAAGCATGGTTCTTCCTGTCAATTAAACAGACGAGCTATCAGTAGGCCTTCAAATTAAACATCAGAATTGAACAAGAAAGCTCTTTGAGGGGGAACTTACTCATACACCTCCTCCTTGAAGTGCTGGAATCCTGCGGCCATCCTTTCCACCGGATCACCAACAACCGCCGGAATCGTTCTACTTGGGAGATCGGCAACAGGAGGCGGTTGCCGTGGTCGGCGGAATGATCTTTGGCAGGCAGAGGGAGCGGTGGAAGGCGTAGAGAAGATGAGGGCAGGCCTCAAAGCCACTCTCCACCTGTGCGCTCGGTTCAACATCTTCCTCCTACGGAAGGCTGAACAGATAGCTTGCTTCTTAATACAATTTGAAGGCTTCCATGATCGTGGCTTACGAAGGCTTCCTACTTCTCGTCAATGGTGATCTTGCATCGAAGTCTGATTGATCAATGGTCCATAATAGTTGTCGTTTCCAATTGTGCTACAATTGATGGCTATCTGGAAAAGGTTTGTGAGCGAACGATATGGCTTGTGAATCACCTAATTAAAAGGATAAGGTTATAGAATATAAATACATATAAAATTGAGGAACGAGAAATGTTTGACCAACCCCGTCACTCAAGGTAGGAAGTAATGGAAGCTCTGCTCGGCTCGGCCATTAGCACAGCCTTCTCCTTCCCCATCGCAAGACCGTCTTTAAGGCCCTCCCCCTCTCTTCCCATCGCGCCAACAAGAATTCAACGTGTAGCAATAACCGCCGTTTCTCGAGGTAATTTCCGTCGGCCTCAAGCGAGCTCCAATCCCTCAGCTTCTTCTTCCACCGACACACTAGTGGCTTCTTCCGGAGAGCCTTCGAAGATGAAGGCCTGGGTCTACAACGAGTACGGTGACGCCAGTGTGCTGCACGCTGAAGATGGGGTCTTGGTCCCTCAAGTGGAGGAGGAGCAGGTTCTCGTCAAGGTCGTGGCGGCCGCGCTTAACCCCGTAGATTTTAAGCGCAGGCAGGGGAAGTTTAAGGCCACTGATTCACCTTTACCGGTGCGCGTCGACGTTCCTCCCTCTCTTCTCTTCCTTCATCGAGATGGACGGCGCAGTTCCTAATCACTCATTGTGTTTTTGTGCTCGATCAATTAATTAGACTGTTCCAGGTTATGATGTAGCTGGGATTGTCGTTAAAGTGGGGAGCCAAGTGAAGAACCTGAAGGAAGGAGATGAAGTATACGGGAACATCAACGAGAAAGCTCTGGAGAACCCAAAGCAATCTGGATCGCTCGCAGAATTCACAGCCGTGGAGGAGAAATTGCTGGCCTTGAAGCCCCAAAAAATAGACTTTGCACAGGCTGCAGGTTTGCCACTGGCTATCGAAACAGCCTGCGAAGGGCTCGAGAGAGCAGGGTTTTCTGCCGGTAAATCTATCCTCGTTCTTGGTGGTGCAGGTGGAGTTGGCTCTCTGGTCATCCAGGTCACCTACATACAGAATTGTCGTCTTGCATGATTTCTTTAACTTCCCGAACCAATTCTGCTGGATACATCGTTCTTTTCAGATAGCAAAGCAAGTTCTTGGAGCATCGAGAGTTGCCGCGACATCCAGCACCGGAAAACTGGAGTTACTGAAAAGCCTTGGAGTTGATTTGGCAATTGACTATACAAAGGAGAACTTCGAAGAGTTGCCTGAGAAATTCGACGTCGTATATGATACTGTCGGTAAGGACTGAAGTACGAAGGACCTCTGTAAATTACACTTGTTGTGGATATGGATGCTAACTTCTTGAGCAGGTCAGGGAGATAAAGCAGTGAAGGCAGTGAAAGAGGGCGGCAGCGTGGTCGTGCTTACGGGCGCAGTGACACCGCCGGGCTTCAGGTTCGTTGTCACCTCTGATGGCGCTTCCTTGACCAAGTTGAATCCTTTCATTGAAGAAGGGAAAATTAAGCCAGTGGTGGATCCGAAGGGGCCATTCCCTTTCTCTCAAGTGGTCGAGGCATTTACTTATCTTGAAACTGGGAGGGCAACAGGAAAGGTCGTCATTTACCCCATTCCATGAATGAGATTGAGGCTTTCAAACTGTTTCTTTGCTTATATTTTATTTTTCTTTGGGCAAAAGTTTAAAAGGGCGTTTTTTTTTTGGTAAGGTGCTAATGTCAACACGTTGATATGCATGGTTTGAAGTCTTCATTCTTACTTCAAGGCTTATAACCCTTCAGTTGATCATTTCTGAAGATTAATTCTACTCGTTTTTCTTCCTCTTCAACATCTTCTAGAGGTGCTTACAAGTTCTTAATACAATGAAGCTAAGAAAGAGAAGAAAGGACTGTTATAATATATATATATAGCTTAATTGATCAAGAATATATATTGTAAATGTTAGCCCCAAAATTCCTCCCTCTGTCCCTCTATATATAAGCTCCAAACAACTTTGGTCAAGAATAATATATTGGTGCAAAAAACACTATACGATGGAATCTAAATTTTGATATTGGCGAAGGATTAAAAGTTAAGTCTCTTTGGTATTTTGATGTATTTATAAAGTTTTCAGTAAAATCCTAGTTAATACTAGACAAAGAAATCCTAGTTGGAAGGATTAGACAGGAAGTGTTGATAGATCGAGAACAACTGGCAGGAAGTCTAAGGACACCAGGTAGGAAGCCTTGGGGGCCGAGGACATCAGGCAGAAATCTAGACAGATCGAGGTCTGGAGGTCTAATGGATAGTCTTGAAGGTCAAGAACAACTGACTAAAGTCCAAACAGGTTGGGTGGACTAAGGTTTGACACCGAGTAAACTTTCCTAAGTTGAGTGGTGAAGACGCTTCTCAGAAAGAGAACAATAGGCATTGATCTAATCTAAAGTTTTATAGGATACTTAAAGTTGAGATCGAACAGCTAGAATGTGTTGGTGCAGAGAGCACCATAATCGAATTTATATTTTTTTGTTGTCAAAAGTTCAAATTAAGATTTAATATTATCTGATGAACTAATCAAGTGTGTAGGAGACTCAACTTGAAAAGTCCTAGTAGGACAGCTGGACCCGATACTAGGCTAGGGAAGTCTCAGTAGATCATGGAAACTAAGCAGGAAGTTTAGATGAGTCAAGTGGACCTGACATCTGGTAGGTAGATTCGACAGGTCTAGAGGACTCGATATCGAATCAAGTAAAAGGCTTGGCAGGGCGATCGGATGATGAGCGGTTAAAGTCTAAATAGGTCTGAAGGACACAATGTTTGATAAATAAGTTGAGGTAAGCTCCTAGAGAGAGTATAGTGGTCATGTCTCTGCGCGACAAATCTTAGGTCTGATCCAATTAAAGAAACCTATGGTGGTTTCTAAGTTAAGATTAAGACAGATCATACTATTTCAATCATGCATACATCCTATCTACTTGAACTAATCTTGTCTTGCCAGATTATTACATGTGCTAACTTTGTGTTGCAAATCCGTCAAATAGGGTTGATTGAGGGTTTGGTTGGCTGATGGATAGGATCAGTCGACCGATCCAACCAACACGACAAGGAAACTCAGAGGTATCCGTCAATTGATAGAGTTGATCAGTTGACCAATCTACACTTTGTAAGTGAAAAACTCAAAAAGGAATAATGGTTCCATCGACTGATTATCAGGATTCATCAACCGATAAAGACAAGGAAGCAAGAACAATAGTACAAACAAGGAATGGAGTGTGGTTCAGTCGACTGATGGATAATTCAGTCAATAGAGGACTCAATGTTGAGCATTTAAAGTCCAAACTGTCTAGAGGACCTGATGTTTTGCAGGTATGTTAAAGGTAAATTCTTGGAGGGAGTACAGTGAGGTCATATCCTGGCTAGACAAACCTTAGGCACTGATCCAACTAAAGAAACCTATGGAGGTTTTTAAATTGAGATCAAGGCTGATCATACTATCTCAATCATGCATACTTCCATTCTACTTATACTAATCTTGTGTTATAGGATTTTTGCATGTTCTAATTCTGTGTTGTAGATCAGTAAAATAAGGTTGACCGTGTAAGTACCCCAGGATGGTTTTGATATGGTTAACTGAGTTAAGTTAGGTCCTATTGTGTTTTGATCCGTGTGTCTAAAGTGTGCAGGAGCATAGGAGCATAGGATGTCAAGAGAAAGATGCAGTGGATGAGAAGGATGACACGGGAAGGAAGTCGACGGGCTCGATGCATCTGAGGGATGTGAATTTCTGAGGATGAGTATTTCAGTGGACCGAGAAGGACGCACGCGATGCCCAACGGAGAGAAGCCGGGGGGAAGTAAGCTCGAGGAGATGGACAGAGGAGGGTTCGGGTGAGCCTAACTCTGGAAGGTCCGAAATCACTCAAGATGTGCAGCGGGAAGTTGGTCAGCATTGAGTTGACCTAAACACACTCGGTCGCCCGTGAATGAGGACGCCCCATGCACTCGGGCGCCTCTATTCCCAGGTACCTGAGAAGGAATTTTATCCACAGAGTACCGTTTGTGAACGTTGCATAATGGATAAACTTCAAGGCCTCGTGTCAAGCACCCTCACGCACTCGGGCACCCCTATTATGTCACGTCAGCATTCTGATAAAATATTCATGGGCTATAAATAGGCCACCAGAGCTCAGTTCCAGATCATCGATTACAGTAAATGAATTTCTTTCTAGTTTTTCTCTGTTTTTCTGAGTTTTTCACCGTGTAAGAGGCTTCTACACCCAAAGGAGTTATTCAGAAGAATTGCGCTTCATTTTGCCTTGGATTAGCAACCGTCCTAGTTGCAACCCAAGTAATTATCTAACCTCTTTCTTTTTTAGTGTTATTTCATTTTAATGTTATTATTTTGTGAACTAACTTCCATCATTGTTTAGAAAAACAAAAGATAGTTTTATATTTTTCAGGGGTAATTAACCCCCCTTGCCGATTGCACTATCGCCTTCAATTGATATCACAGCAAGGATGCTCTAGAAGGACTAACCGTCATCTGAAGCAACTTATAAAATGGTTGGACTAGTCATCTACCCGCCAAAGTTCGAGGGGGAGTTCTCAAGTTGAAAGTGAAAAATGCAGGTATTCTTTAAAACTAATTTTGATTTACTTTTAATCATGAAAAATGATTTTGTAGCTCCTAAGGACACCGACGACAAATCAAAAGATGAAAGCTTGTGGACAAAGATGGAGTAGGCGGACTTTGTGGCAAACGGGAAAGTAGAGTTTCATTTGCTGACCATACTACCTACACAAGAAATCAACCGAATTAGGAGCTACCGATCTGTAATGGAATTTTGGGAAAAGTTCTTGGAACTTCATGAAGGTATCTCCGAAGCCAAACTAGCAAAAAGAGACCTATTTTGGAATCAACTTAGCAACCTCTGACTGGAGAAAGGAGAGTCAGAAGCTAAAATACACGCAAAACTAAAGGAGCTAATCACGGAACTCAACAACCTCAGAGAGTCGGTAAGTAATCAGGCCACTCAAAGGTATGAATTAAATGTCTTCCTGAGGACCCTGAACTATACTTCGATAATAGAGGCCTACAACATCTCTAAGGATCTTGAGGTAAGTACCTTAGAGCAACTCTTTTCAACTTTAGAACTTTACGAATCCCGATACGCGGGAAAGAGTAACACGGACAATATCGCCCTAAGCATGAGGAAGATCCAACACAAAGAGGAATCTTCAGAAGATGAAGAAAATATGACGTACATGGTAAGGAAGTTGTTTAAATATTTCAAAGCAAAAGATTTAATAATATGCAGGGTAAAAAGCAAAGGAAGATCTGCTGCTACAACTGTAATGAAGAGGGACATGTCAAGGAAAGCTGCCCCAAATTGAAGAACAAAGGAAAAGGGGTAACTAAGTCAAAAATCCACAACCTAAAGGCAACTTGGGATGAGTCCTCAAAGATTCAGATCTCAAGAAATATGTCGGACTTGTGCTTATGGCTTCACACCAAGAAGATGAAAGCATTGATGAAGGGGGAGCCACGCCAAAAGATATCAGCGACAAAGGGGGAGCATCGCACTTCGAAAGAGACATAATAAGTGAGGTATGTTTTCTACCTCCTGATCAACTCTATTATGGTATAGTGGCTATAATGAAGTCAATTTGTATATTAAAAAAAATAAAAATACAGACTTGAAAAAAATAACTATCTTCTTCATGTTCATTAAAAATATTTTATACATTGAAATTAGAAAATAAAAATTTAAAGTCTCAAATTGAAAAATTAAAAAATAACCATGCATGTTCAAATTGTTCTCAAAAATCAAAAATTAGATATTTTGGAAAACTTAATCGGTATTTTAAATTTCATAAGGGGCAAATTGTAAAAATTCTTAGGACTTATATTCTATCTAGATTTTTGGTTAAACCTGTTGGCAAAAATTTATATTGGATACCAAAATCTATATTGAATTGCTAGATATTATTTATTATTTATCTGCCATTTTTTAATTAAATGCTTTATTTGTAATTTTGTTAAATTCTTCTTAAGATAAGTGTTTGGAGAAAACTTAGTTTAATATCTTTTTTGTTGACAAAGTATGCTTTGTTCTATCTAAAGATTTTTTTTGGAATTTTTAATAGATAAATGGATTTATTATGATTTTTCGTTCTAAAATATATTTTTAAATCTTTAAAATATTAAAAAAATTAATTTCATCGAATCCGAATTGTTGGGATCTGTAGATTATCTTCTAAGTCTTAAAAACAAATTTCAAATTTATTTGATTTCATAATCAAAATTTAAAATTATTTTTCTAAATTATCAACATTGAACTCAAAACTCAATTTCAAATAGTTAGAAAATTATTTTCACTTTTACAATTTTTTTGGAGATAAATCTATCACAATTCTAACTTAGATAAAAATTTGATTAATTTTCGAATAAAAATAAATTTTTGAAAATTATTTTTCCATAATTAGACTTTACATTTTAGAAATTAATTTTTGATCAAAATTTGAAAAATTGAGTTTTCTAGAAACTAACTATTGTGTTAGAAATCTTCTCAAAAAATTTTAAAAATTTTGGATGTTGGATAATAATTTTTTAATAAATTCTTGTATGTATTAGTATTTCCCTTAACATATTGTTGGTGCCATTAGCACCAGTTTGAACTTGGTTTTGATAATGGAAAAGGGTTCAAAGTTATGTTTATATTGTGATCTGATGATTTTTCCGAGTGTGCAGGAAAGTCCTAGTTGAGCTAGATATGAAGTCTTGACCTGTAGGGTTGTGTATGAAGTCCTGGTCGAGGACTGAGCATGAAGTCCTGGCCGAGGGCTAGGCACTGAAGACCTGACCGAGGGTTGGGCACGAAGACTTGGTTCGAGGAATTGGGCAAGAAGACCTAATCGGGGACTAAGCACCGAAGACCTGATCTGGAAGATCGGGCAGGAGACTTAGACGAGCGAGGACTGTGAATAGAAGTAGAGACGGGTCGAGGTACGATTTGTTGGTGCAGGAAGCACCATATCGATCCTTGGTTTAATATTGGCAAAGGATTCAAAGTTAAGTACTATTTGTGATCTAACGATGTCACTAAGTGTGCAGAAAGAAGTCTTAGCGAAGGGCTGCTAGGCGTTGAAGACCTGACGAAGGACTGCTAGGCACCTAGCGAAGGGTTGCTAGGAGTTGAAGACCTGGCGAAGGGCTGCTAGGCACCTAGCGAAGGGCTGCTAGGAGTCAAAGACCTGGCGAAGGACTGCTAGGCACCGGGCGAAGGACTGCTTGGTACCAAAGACCTAGCGAAGGGCTGCTAGGCACCTGGCGAAGGATTGCTGGGCAAAAGTCCAACCGGAGGAGCCGGTTGGCAAAAGGTAAATTCTCCTGAGAGGAGTAGGTGAGGACGCGTTCCCCGTCGAGGGAACAATAGGCGTCAGTTCGACCTAGGGTTCCATTTGGGAGAGCCAAAGTCAGAACCAAGACAGCTAAGGCTGTATAAACCTAATATTCTTGCTTTATTATGTTTGGTACTACCCCTGGATGCAGCACCGAAGGAAAGAGTTTCTGCAGCTCAGAACGCCCCAAAGGAGAGGGGCAGCAGCTGGGCTAGGTGCCCGGGAGGTCCCGGGCGCGCAAGGTCAAAGCCAAACGAGCAGTTGAGAAAGAAGTGCTTCGGAAGTTCACTGGGCCAGGCGCCCTCAAGCTCCCAGGCGCCCTCATGGTCCTGGGCGCCCTGGATGCCTCGGGCGCCCTGGGTCCAAGCCAACGAAGCGATCGAATTCAAGTCAGCCGAGAAGCCTGTTGAACAAGTCAAGCAGGGCACCCCCTGTGTCCCGGGCGCCCCCGTCAAACTCCGAGCCCGATCCTGGAGGGATAAGGGCTGACCGAGTTCCGGATAGGGGTTTGCAGATCAAGAGGCACGTGGAGGGCGCCCCCAACGTCCAGGGCGCCCCCAGGTGCACTATAAAAGGGGTTCGACCCCCAAGGCTTCAGGACACACTTTTCCAACGCCCCAACGCTCTTCGCTCAAGCGCTCTGCTCCAGAAACTTTTGATCTCGAGGTTCTAGCACCGACGATGACCCTACGCACCGAAGTACGATCCACACCGGGCGTCGGTAACGAAGAGTTAAATTATTTCTTTTACTGCAATACTATTGTATAATTCTCTGTAAAACTTTGCGCATTATAGAATTGCCCGTAATAAACGGTCAAGGACCATGGGCCTTGGAGTAGGAGCCGACGGCGACTCCGAACCAAGTAAAAACAATTGTGTTCCGTGTGTTTTTGTCTTAAATTTCCGCTACGCATTCTCTTTTCTAATCTGAAACGGTTTTATGATATTCACTCCCCCTCTATCGTATTTTCTAGATCCAACACGATCATCCTGAAATCCAGGAGTCTCGGAGGTCGAGCAAAAGTCTAACCGGAGGAGTTGGTTGGCAAAAGGTAACTTTTTCAGAGTGGAGTAGGTGAGGATGCATTCCCCGGAAGAGGGAATAGTAGACATCCGTTCGACCTAGGATTTCATTTGAAATTCAATGTCAACCAAGACAACTCTGGCTATTATTCATGCATATTTATCATATTATTGTGTTTTTGGACTAACTCTGGTTACAGGATGAAAGGAGTTGGCTGCTATGAACGTAGGCGCTTGAAAGGGTTCAGGGGCTTGAGAACTTAGGCGCCTAAATGGTATTAAGCACCCTAGAAGGGGTTCTTCTAGTAGTTGCGCCACGTCATCTCCCAGACACCCGTGAGCTCCCAAGCACCTCAATAGTCCCAGGCGCCCAATAATGGTGTTGGCCGAGTCTGCGGATAAGGATGCGGAGAATTTGGGTGACGTGGAAGGCGCCCCATAAGCTATTAGGCGACCGAGAAGCAACTATAAAAGGAGCTTCACCCCTTTGGTTCCACACTACAACTGAAGCACTCAAACATGCTACGATAAGCTTCTGTGCTCTAGTTTTCTGTACCGACAACGTTCAAGATCGACGGCACACCACTCCAACAAAGCTTCGCTCTTCTTCTTAATTGTCGTCAGTATAAGTTTTCAATCCAATTTTGTACTTAAATTACTTGTATATCATTTTCCGAGCTATAGAATTTCCGGACGAAAACGGTCAAGGATTGTTGGCCTTGGAGTAGGAGCCGTTACATATTCCGAACCAAGTAAAACAAACTGCGTTAGTCGTGTTTGAATTGTGTATTTTCTACTGTGTTTAAATTTGTGTTTCCTAAAAATTTACGTAATCGATATTCACCCTCTCTATCGATTATAATAATCCCACAAGTGGTATCAAAGCGGGTGTCTCTATCTTGGTGAAACCACCAATTGAGCATTTTTTTTTTGATTTCATCGTTATTTTCTGTCAAGGAAGGTATTATTATCTTTTTTTCTAATATTTTCTTAATTATTTTTTTTCGTTCGTAAGATTTTATTGTTTCTCGAAGTTGGTGCAACACCACTCGGGATTTACTATTCTTTTCTTCTATATCGCACTACTAATCCAAGACCAAGTCTTGGAACCAATTTTTTGTTTCTGTCCCTTATCAGGTTTTTCTATGGCCATGCAAGAAGGTTACAGCACTGCACGACCACCTCTCTTCTTAGGAGAAGATTTCTTCTACTAGAAGAGTAGAATGGAGGTCCACCTAAAAACTCAGGTGGAGATGTGGATTATTATCCAGGCTAGACTGGAAATCCCGAAGAATTCACAAGGTGAAATTCTGGGATACTCAGAGTGGAATGCCCCACTCAAGAAGAAAATTGAAGCAGACGCCAAGGCTACGCACACCCTCCAGTGTGGCCTAATGAAATAAGAACTCAACCGCGTCAACCCATTCAGCAGTGCAAAGGAGTTGTGGAACAAACTCATAGAGCTGCATGAAGGAACATCGAATACGAGGATCAGCAAGTGCGACCTTCTACACAACAGACTTTATAATACGAAGATGTAAGACGGTCATACAGCTGCACAACTCCACACTCATATTCAAGAATTAACGAACGGACTACACACTATAGGTCACAAGGTAGAGAACCGTGCCTAATCAGGTTGTTGAATAGCTTGGAGGGTTTCCTAAGAGAATACTAGATGTCCATGAGAGACCTCTCCTTGTCCACGGATTAAAAAATTAATCCAAATGGAGACCTATCTCTTAAACGATCATCTCGTTGTCGTACCAATCAATTCGAGTTACAATATAGCCAAACACAAAGTTCGAGCCTTGTAACTCGCCCAACCAATTGGTGACGGAAAAGACGACGAGCGGATCACCGGTTTTTATGTTTATTATCGGGGTCCAAATAATTAATTATCAATAATAATTATCAGATAATTAAGAACATGATAATTAATTAACAACCACATAAAATAATAAGATCAAGGAGCCAAGGAAGAGGTTATACCTTCCTGTTACCTCGCGATCTTCTATCGTATGACCCTACCCTCTTGGACGTCGTGTGGGTGACGATCTACCAAGAACCAGAATCACCAAGGCCTTCCAATCAACCGCTTCTTCACGCGCCAACCAACCCTCGAGCTAGGGTTTTCCGCCGACCCTCATTCTTCCTCTCCTCCTTGTGCCGCTGGCCTTCCAAGGACTCCAAATCCCGCCATCCACAAGGAAGCATAGGAGAGGAAGCTAAGGAAGAAGATGAAGAAGAAAAGAAGAAAGGAAAGATACTTTCTTGCCTCCAAAACCCACCGGTTCCCTCAGCCCTAGCTCGCGGCGCCGTAAGGAACTTCCTTGCCGCTGGTTCTTCTCCTCTTCCCTTGCTTGTGTGCGGCACCAATCACCACTAAGGTGATGAGAAGAGATCGGTGGAGAGAAGAAGCACAAGAGATGATCGGAATCTCCTCTTTCCTAGCCTCAAATCAGCCACCACCATCCCTCCTACTCGTCAGCGCCCACTAGCCCTAGGAGAGAGAAAAAGAGTAAGAGAGAAGAGAGAAACCCCAAGGGTTTGATGATCAATTGGATGCCTTGGTTTCATGATACCATGGGGTATTTATACGGCTACAATAGGGACCATGAGGAGGAGTTGGGTCTTGGCCTACTAATGGATCCAAACCCGATCCATTAATGAAGAACCATTCAACTAAAGACCCTTCATTGAACTACCTCACCAACCCTCATATTTACATATGAGCTCCACCTATTATGAGTATAATTTCTCCCCATGTTTAAGATATTGAATGCCCATTGATTAATTTAAATTACTAACAATTTTAATTAATCAACCTCTAACTCCTTGACTAGTATCACTCATCCTTATCATCATGATGGACCAAGTCCACCTGCAGGATTTAACATGATGAACCTTATGAGCTCATAAGGGGGCATCATCATCCCGACTCACCAGGACATAGATTTCGTCTATAATCAATGGCACACCATGTAAATAATATTATTTCCCAACTTACCGAGCCTATCGGTTTAATAGAATAAATCTCGCCCATTGGTAAATCAATGAAATAACTACTAAGTACATGTGCCCGTTATTATATCGGGATTCAGAACATGTACTCCATAATAAACCGAGGTCTGATCTAATTATAAAGTCAGTATAAATTGGATCACCTTTATGTTGGTCCTGCTCAATGCACACAAAGTACACTATTGTAATTCTATGGTCAAGATAAACCACACCTAATTACACTACAACCATCCGGATGGATTGTCCAACTCTATCTCGGTTGTGAGCCTCTACTTATACTCTGCAAGGGACTGATAACATGCTCTTCTGTGTGTCACCACACACCATGTTATCTACAATGCAAAGCATCAGACAGTTTGCACATACTAATATAAACATGCAGCAGTGATGTTGTGATTCTCTTTCAAAATGTAGATGTTCATACAGAAAAGGCAAGACTTTTAGTATACATCCTAACAATCTCCCACTTATACTCAAAGACTCTGTTGTCCTCCCAGTGTCATACATCTGACTCCCATATTCTCCACATGCTTATCAAAAGCTCTCGCCGGAAGGGCCTTAGTGAAAGGATCTGTTGGTGCCGGAAGCACCATATCGAACCTTGTTTTGATATTGGCAAAGGATTCAATGTTAAGTACTATTTGTGATCTAATAAAGTTACTCAAGTGTGCAGGAAGCCCTAGTTAATCTAGGCAAGAAGTCCTGGCAAAGGGCTGAGCACCAAAGACTTGATCGGAAGTTGGGCAAAAGTCCTTATTGCGGACTGGGCACGAAAACCTAATCGGAGGATTGGGCAAAAGTCCAACTGGAGGAGTTGGTTAGCAAAAAGGTAAATTCTCCCGAGAGGAGTATGTGAGGGCGTGTTACCCGTAGGGGGAACATTAGGCGTCGGTTCGACCTAGGGTTCCATTTGGGAGACCCAAAGTCAGAACCAAGACAGCTAAGGATGTAAACAATGGTTGAAACTTATTATTAAATTTGCCTCTTGTGTTTTGGAACTAACCTTGGTTGTAGGGAACGAAGGAACAGTGTTTCTGCAGCTCAGGCGCCTCAATGGAGTGAGGTGCCTCACTGAGCTAGGCGCCTGTATAGATACGGAAGCCCCAGTGCAAGGAAAAAACGAAACCATCGAAGCAAACTGCCACGAAGCTTCTGGACCAAGTCATGCCAGGCGCCTGTGTTAACACAGGCGCCCCAGTCAGCTCAAGCGCCTCATTGAAGAGGATAAACGCTGACCGGGCCTGCGGATTGGAGTTCTCGTAGGAGAGCCACGTGTCAGGCACCCCCATCAATACAGGCGCCCCTATGGCTGTTGTAAATAGGGGTTCACCCCCAAGGCTTCAAGACATCTCACTCACATTCTTCTCAACACTTTCGTTCAAGCGCTACGCTCCGACAAGCTCCAACCTCGCGATTCAACCGCCGCCGCCGACCCGCTACTCCGAACTTCCATCCACCTCGGGCGTCGGTAACATTTAAATTACGAAAAGTGTTGTACTTTCAATTTCAATTCTATATCTGTACTCGAACCTGTAAAAGATCTTTACGAATATAGAATTGCCCAACGTAAATGGTCAAGGACCGTGGGCCTTAGAGTAGGAGCCGACCGCGACTTCGAACCAAGTAAAAAAGAACTTGTGTTAGCGATTGTTTTCTTGTTTTCCGCTACGTAATCACTCTACATATCCGAAAAATTTTAAGATCGATATTCACCCCCCTCTATCAATTTACTCCGATCCAACAGGATCCGCCAAGTTGTCCTCCGATCCAATCTTGGCGACAGCTACTTCTCCTCGCTTTATGATTTCACGTATCAGGTGGTACTTGTGCTCTATGTGTTTACTCGCCTAATGGGCTCGTGATTTCTTTGAGTTTACAACTGCACCATGGTTATCACAATAAATTGTGATAGATCTGGGCAAATCAGGAATCACATCCAAGTCCATTATGAAGTTCCTGAGCCATACAGCTTCCTTGGCTGCCTCTGAGACTGCCACATACTCAGCTTCCATGGTGGAGTCCGCCACGTATTTCAGCTTGACACTCCTCCATACTATGGCTCCACCTCCTAAAGTAAACACAAACCCCGAGGTAGACTTACTTTTGACCCTATCCGATTGGAAGTCTGAATTCGTATAACCCACAGGGAGTAATTGGTCTGCCCGGTAAACTAGCATACCCCTAGTCCTTCTCAGGTACTTTAGTATATGCTTTATCGCAGTCCAATGTCCCTGTACAGGGTTACTCTGATATCTGCTAACCATGCCCACGACAAAGTAGATATCTGGTCTCGTACATGGCATAGCATATTGTTAGGATGTATACTAAAAGACTTGTCTTTTTCTATGAACATCTATATTTTAAAAGAGAATCACAACAACACTGTTGTATGTTTATATTAGTATGTGCAAATCTGTCTGATGTTTTGCGTTGTAGATAACATGGTATGTGGTGACACACAGAAGATCATGTTATCAGTCCCTTGTAGGGTATAAGAAGAGGCTCACAACCGAGATGGGGTTGGATAAACCATCGAGATGGTTGTAGTGTAATTAGGTGTAGTTTATCTTGACCATAGAATTACACTAGTGCACTTTGTGTGCATTGAGCAGGACCAACATAGAGGTGATCCAATTGTACTGACTTTATAATTGGATCGGACCTTAGTTTATTATGGAGTACATGCTCTGAATCCCGATATAATAACGGGCACATGTACATAGTAGTTGATTCTTTGATTTACCAATGGGCGAGATTTATTCTGCTAAATCGATAGGCCTGGTATGTTGGGAAATAATATTATTTGCATGGTGTGCCAATGATTATAGACGGAATCTGTGTCCTGGTGAGTCGGGATGATGATGCCCCCTTGATGAGCTCATAAGGTTCATCGTGTTAAATCCTGCAGGTGGACTTGGTCCAACATGATGATAAAGATGAGTGGTACTAGTCAAGGAGTTAGAGGTTGATTAATTAAAATTATTAGTAATTTAAATTAATCAACGAGCATTCGATATCTTAAACTGTTGGGTATGGCTTGGCGGGTTTCCTAAGCAAATACTCGGTTGATCCGAGATATCTCTTCATGTCTACGGATTAAAAATTAATCTGAATGGAGACCCGTCTCCCATCGACCATCTCGTGCCATATCGAATGATCCAAATCACAACTCGATCAATTACCAAAACTAGCCTTGTGATTTGGTCGACCGTTCGACCGCGGAAAAGGCGACGAGTTGATCGCCGACTTTTGTGTTTATGGTCGGGATCTAATTATTTAATTATTAACTATGATATCAAATAAAAAACAATTAAATAATTATCATGAAATTATGAAGCAAATGAATAAGGCACAAAATGAACATAAGGAGCCAAAGGAAGAATTATACCTTCCATTATCTTACGATCTTCTACCGTATGACCCTCCCATCTTGGACGTCGTGTGGGCGACGATCTACCAAGACCCGTGGTCACCAAGTCGATCCCTTCTCCTTGCTCCAACCAAAGGATGCCGCCAACCGCTCCTAGGAGATAATCCAAACACAAACCCAATTGATTCTTTCCTCCACTGCTAGCGTCTGAACAACAAGTATCTTGGAGTTCTTGTGATCTGAGCAACTCTAAGTTGCACAAGCAACTTGTGTTCTGTGTAACTCCACAACTCCAACTTGAATTCGTCTCCTCTCCCAACCGAAGACTCTCGGTCGCAATTGCCGAGGCAGCCTCTCGGCAGCTATTCCCGAGGTAGCTACTGCTGCCTTAATTGTTGCTCTCAATTTTGCTACCTTCGGCAGCAATTCCCGAGGCGGCAGTAGCCGCCTCAATTGCCGCCTCGGTGGCAATTTTACTGCCTTTCTGTAGCATTTCCTGAGGCAGCTTCTACTGCCTCAATTGCTACCTCGGCAGCAATTCCCGAGGCGGCAGAAGCCGCCTCAATTGCTGTGGATCAGAGGCAGCAATTCTTGCTGCCTCTCGGCAGCAATTCCGAGGTGGCAGAAGCCACCTCAATTGCTGCTTCCTGAGGCAGCAATTGCTGCCGGTGAAGATGCTATATGTGAGTCGATGCAGAGAGGGAGGAGAGGAGAAGAGAAGAACTTAGGGTTTTCTTGTGCATCCTTGGATTAATCAACCATCAACCTGGTTCTATGCCATCATGGGGTATTTATAGGGCTACGATAGGGACCATGAGGAGGAGTTGGATCTTGGCCTGCTAATGGATACAAACCTGATCCATTAATGAGAATCCATTCCACTAAAGGACCCTCATTGAATTACCTCACCAACCCATAGTTACATATTGGCTCCACTTATTACAAGTCGTCCATCTCCCCATGTTTAAGATCTCGAATGACCGTTAATTAATTAAATTACTGACAATTTAAATTAATTAACTTCTGGATCCTTGACTAGTACCACTCAACCTTATTATCGTGCCGGATCAAATCCACCTACAGGGTTTAACACGATGAACCTTTTAAGTTCATCAAGGGGCATCATCATCCTGACTCTCCAGGACACGAATTCCGTCAATAATCATCGGCACATCATATTATTAATATTATCTCCCAACTTACCGGGTCTATCGATCTAACAGAATTGATCTCGCCCATTGGTAAATCAAAGAAACAATAATTAATAATATATGCCCGATATTATTTCGGGATTAAGGGATCGTACTCCATAATATAGACTGAGGTCCTATCCAATTATCGAGTCAGTACAAATTGGATAACCTCGGGTTT
The DNA here is from genome assembly GCA_024364735.1 of Boesenbergia rotunda. Lineage (NCBI taxonomy): Eukaryota > Viridiplantae > Streptophyta > Magnoliopsida > Zingiberales > Zingiberaceae > Boesenbergia > Boesenbergia rotunda. Next base: position 34,003 of record JAGFNQ010003795.1, on the reverse strand, counting down.
CGATCCTGCTCAATGTACTCATAGCATACTAGTGTAATTCTATGGTCAAGACCAAACATACCTAATTACACTACAACCATTCCGATGGGTTGTCCATTCCATCTCGATTGTGGGCCTCTTATTTATACTAAGCAAGAGACTGATAACACGATCTTCCGTGTGACACCACATACCATGTTATCTACAATGCAAAGTAATTGGACTTCGTGCATGTACTAATATAAACAGGCACCTAGTGTAGTTGTGATTCTCTTTTCAAAATAAGATGTTCATATAAAGAAATCATGTCTTTCAGTATACATATCCTACATAAAGAAGGAGAGAAAATGTACTCATAATAGGTGGAGCCCATATGAAAATATGGGGGTTGGTGAGGTAGTTCAATAGAGATTCTTTAGTGGGATGGATCTTCATTAATGGATTGGGTTAGGATCCATTAGCTGGCCAAGACCCAATTCCTCCTCATGGTCCTTGTCATAGCCCTATATATACCCCATGGAATCATGAAATCAATAGAATTGAATTGATCATCCAACCCATGACATCTCCTCTCATCCTCTCTCTTTTCTCTCTCCTAGGGCGCCAGTGGGTGGAGAAAGAAGAACCCATTCTTATTCTTCTTTCTTCCATCATCTCTTCTCCTCCTCTCATCCACTTGGTGTTCGGCTACTACTAGACAAAGGGAGAGGTGTTCTCTTCCTTTTGTGGTGTGCAGCGAGGGAGAGAAAGAGGCGGGCGACCGGCGCAAGGAGGTGGTGGTGGTGCAAGTTGGCAGCGCAAGTGAGAAAGGTTTGGTGGCCGATTGGTGTTGGTAAAGGAGAGTTCTTCTCTTCTACATCTTCTTCCTTAGCTTCCCCTCGGTAGCTTCCTTGTGGTCGGTGAGGTTGAGAGACCTTGTGGCCGGCGGCGCAAGGAGGAGAGCAGGAAGAAGGTCGGCGGCTAACCCTAATTCTAGGGTTTTGGTTGGCGCGTGATGAAGCGATCAATTGGAAGGACATGGTGATTCCGGATCTTGGTAGAACATCGCCCACAGGACGTTCAATAGGAGAGGGTCATACGATAAAAGATCGTAAGGTAACAAGAGGTATATTTCTCTCATGGCTCCTTCTTTAATTCTATCATTTTATGTGGACGATAATCAATTATCTTTGTGATTAATTATTGCTTAATTAATTGTTGATAATTAATTATTTGGGCCCCGATAATAAACAGAAAAATGGTGATCCGCTCATCGTCTTTTCCGCGACCAATTGGTTAGGCGAGTTGCTAGGCTCGAATTTTGAGTTTAGCTAAGTTGTAACTCGAATCAATTGGGACGACAACGAGACGGTCGTTTGGGAGATAGGTCTCCATTTGGATTAATTTTAATCGGTGTACATGGAGAGGTCTCTCAAGGACGACCAGGTATTCTCTTAGGAAACCTACCAAGCCATACCCAACAACATAGATGAGGCTTCTTACAACCGATGCATAAGGAACCGCCTTCATCTCCTCTATCTCCTTTGATGTTTTAGGCACATCTCCTTAGATAGAGGGACTCTATGCCTGAAAGGTAGATACCCTTTCTTGGAGTTTTCCATGCTAAAATGAGCTAGGACAATGTCTATGTATGAAGCTTGGGATAAACACAACATCCTTTTCTGCCGATCCCTTATAACCTTGATCCCAAGGATGTGCCCTGCTTCTCCTAAGTCCTTTATATTGAACTGTTTGGACAACCATACCCTTACGTCTGACAACACTTTGACATTGTTGCCAATGAACAAAATATCATCTACGTATAGTACAAGAATACCACTACATTTCCGTCACATTTCTTATATACACAAATCTCATCCAGTCTTTAAACAAATCCATATGACTGAATTATCTTATCAAAGCGAATGTTCTTCGTTATAGGTCTAGGGATTAGGTTCATGTTCACCAGGGACCAAGTCCAAAGACTCTCCCAAGAACATAAATCTTTCAGGTTGTCTGACAACCCTCCCACTACAACGAAGTACCACCTGTGTATCTTCTGTGACACGTGGTGCAGTGACTTGTGGTATGTCCTCCTGCATAGTTGGTACTAAGGTTGAACGCCACTTCATGGTTCCTCAAGAATAATTCTACCCATGGGCTTGTGGTTTATCACATGATCTTCCTCTAAGAATCGAGCATTCATGCTGATGATTACCCTCTGATCCTTAGGACTACAGAATAGACCACCTTTCGTTCCTCTAGGATAGCCTATGAACAAGCACACTTCTATACGTGATTCCAACTTATCAGTATCTCCCTTCAGCACACATGCTGGACTACCCCTTATCTAAATATGTCTTAGACTAGGCTTTCACCCAGTCCATAATTTTGTGGGAGTAGAGGGTACTGACTTAGATGGTACCAAGTTTAGTATGTACGCTGCCGTTTCCAGAGCATATCCCCAGAACGAATCTGGCAACTCGGAGTAGCTCATCATTGACCTAACCATCTCAATATGATCATATTCCTTCTCTTTGCTGCACCGTTCTGTTGGGGCGTACCGGGTGCAGACAATTGGTATTGAATCCCAGCCTCTGATAAGTAAGTCCTAAACTCTGCAAAGAGTTACTCGCCACCACGATCTGATCATAATGTCTTGATACATTTACCTCGATGTTTCTCTATATCAGCCTTGAATTCTTTAAACTTATCAAAGCATTCAGATTTCAGCGTATCAGGTAAATGTACCCGTACCTTGAATACTCGTCTATAAAAGTGACGATGTATTCAAAGCCACCTCTAGCCTGGATAGACATAGGACCACACAAATCAGAATGAACCAGTTTCAACACATCATTGGCCCTATACCCCTTGGCCTTGAAAGGCCTCTTGGTCATCTTACCTTCCAAGCAAGATTCACAGGTTGGGAAGTCTTCCACCACCAATGAACCCAAGCCCCATCGGCTATCAACCTCTGAATCATACTAAGGTTAATATAACCAAGCCTTAGATGCCAATGATATGGTTGGTTCATCTTAGAAGGTTCCTTTCTCTTATTTTGATTAGATTTTAAACTATTAGCTTCCATCGTGGGAGTTTTTGGTTCAAGAGTATACAAATTGCCAACAATAGTACCCGAACAGATAATCTCTCTATTTCCTTTTATAACTACATTGTCATTAAAAGTAATAGAATATCCATCCTTTATTAATCTAGAAACTGAAACAAGGTTCTTTCTAAAAGAAGGTAAATACAAGCAATTTCTCAAAACCAAAATTGTATTCCTATCAAACGATAAATAAATGTCTCCCACTGCAATAGCTGCCACCTCTACTCATGTAGACGATGATCTCCCCATCAGCTAGTCGTCGGGTTTCCTGGAACCCTTGTAAAGAGTTGCAGACATGATCAGTGACTCCCATATCTACACACCAGGTACCGGTAGATAACACCGCTAAGCATGTTTCAATGACTAAACAAGAAGATATACCTTTGTCTTGACGACGGGGATAGTTCGTCTTCCAGTGTCCAGTTTGTTTGCACGTGAAGCACTTGCCTCTTGGCTTCTTCACGCTAGTCCGAGGTGCCTGAGATCCTGCTGCCTTCTTGGCCCCACCTTGTTTCTTCTTCTTCTTGCCTTTCGGCACAAAAGTTGAAACCCTTTGAGTAACTAAGGCCTGAGAACTCTGACAAAAAAGCCCCTCCGCCGCCTGGAGTTCTGCCAGAAGTTCCCCCAACGTATATGTATGTTTGTTCAAATTGTAGATCAGGCGGAACTGCTCAAAACTCCTTGGCAGAGTCTGGAGAATGATATCGACCTGGGTTTCCCCATCGATTTCTGCTCCAAGGACCTCAATCTCATTCAGATGAGCCATCATCTTAAGGACATGATCACTCACGGGTATCCCCTCGATCATGGTAGTCGTCATCAAGTTCCTCATCGCATCCTACCTAGTGGCCTGATTTTGGTGTCCGAAGAGTTCCTTGAGGTTTAGCATCATGTCATAAGTAGTGGGCATGGCCTGATGCCGATGTTGCAATACATTTGACATAGAAGCCAAAATGTAGCTCATCTGCCTTGACCCACTTCTTATAACGCTCAATCTCCTCATCATCAGAATTCTCACTAGGTTTTTCAGGACATTCCTCAAAGACTACATATTTGTACTCCTCAGCAGTTAGGACAATGTCTAGGTTTCTTTTCCAATCTATGTAATTAGGGCTAGTAAGTTTATTTTCCTTAAGTATGATAGCTAGTGGGTTAAAGACCATTTTGAAAATACCTGAGAATCACAACAATCACAACTTTAGATTTCAAAACATATTGATTCCTCAAAACAATAAATTTGAAATCGATCAACACCTCAAAACATCGAGAATTTCGCATGCCACAATGGTGTGGACGTATACTAATTCTACATTTGTAAGAGGAGGTTTTACCCATTAATTTTATTATCTTGTCAACCTAACTTTTTGACAAATAAAATTAATAGTTGGTTCACTTCGGCCCTACAAATAATAGCAGTGGTTCCGATGGGAATGATACTATTATTTGTATCTAAGTGTTTACCATTACACGATACTAAGAAAATTATTTTCGATTACGTGTCGTCCGATGGTGAAAATCACACGCTCTTCAATAACTTTCTATAATCATGTCTGACCCAACGATCCACAGAACAAGCCCATCCGATGGGGAGAAAGGCACTCAGAGCCGACGCACAGACATGTTCGCATCACTTGTCAAATTAGTAATGGAGGTCGCGGGACCCTTAGGGTCCCTCTTCCACTTAGTTATTTATAATGAGGAATTTTCATGCACACACAAGACAAGCACATAATCCAAAAAAATAAACAAGAAAAATTCTAAAATTTTTCAACTATCATGGCTTTGGTCTCCAATGCGCCTCCAGTCGTGTTGCCACCTCGTTCGGTCCTCCCTACACCTTGCGCAAGCCACCATTGAAGGGATCTTCGAGCCGAGATTATAAGCTACTTATTTACATCCATCGATCCTATACTTCACAAAGGAGTGTACAAAAAATCTAGATCGAAAGTAAATAAAAAGCTCGGCTAAACATGTGTCATATTTAATTACAAAAATTAAATACCTATTTAGCCTCGTCAACCCTGAGGATTCAAATAAATTATAACCATGCACAACCAATCACATACACATTATTTAAGCCATAATAGTTGAAATCTCGTGCCTGCAACAAAGAGTAAGCCTACACACATCCTACTATTATCCAACAAAAATAAAATCCATGATAATGTGCAAAAAGTAACCGATTCCTAAACACACAAAACCAGAAACCTCGCTCTGATACCAATTGTTGGATAGCTTGGCGGGTTTCCTAATCGAATACTTGGTCGTCCATGAGAGACCTCTCCATGTCCATGGATTAAAAAATTAATCCGAATGGAGACCTATCTCTTAAACGACCATCTCGTCGTCGTACCAATCGATTCGAGTTACAACTTAGCCAAACTCAAAGTTCGAGCTTTGTAACTCGCCCAACCAATTGATCACGGGAAAGACGAAGAGCGGATCGCCGATTTTTGTGTTTATTATCGGGGTCCAAATAATTAATTATCAACAATAATTATAAAATAATTAAGAACATGATAATTAAATAACAACCACATAAAATGATAAGATTAAGGAGCCAAGGAAGAGGCTATACTTTCCCGTTACCTCGTGATCTTCTATCGTATGACCCTACCCTCTTGGACGTTGTGTGGGTGACGATCCACCAAGAATCAGAATCACCAAGGCCTTCCAATCAACCGCTTCTTCACGCGCCAACCAAGCCTAGAGGTAGGGTTTTTTCGCTAGCCCTCCTTCTTCCTCTCCTCCTTGTGTCGCCGACATTCCAAGGACTCCAAATCCCACTGGCCATAAGGAAGCACCTGAGAGGAAGCTAAGGAAGAAGATGAAGAAGAAAAGAAGATAGGAAAGATCCTTTCTTGCCTCCAAAACCCACCGGTTCCCTCAGCCCTAGCTCGCGGCGCCGCAAGGAACTTCCTTCCTTGCCGTCGTTTCTTGTAACGCCCGCCCTTATATCTACTCTCGGGGCGGGGTTACGTACAACTCAATCATATAGTAATATTTTTTTCTATCTTCTAGCATGACATTAAAACAATAAAGCAAGGACTAAGGACTAAGCATGCTTGTTTAACTATCAAAGTTATCCTACAACATGATAATTTTACCAGTAATGTAACTCATAACATGATCAAATATAAAAGACTTCCAAAGGTAACACTATCATGCCATGTCAATCTTAATCATTAATACTTATTGTCAGGGAAACCTAAACATAAACATAAACATGATAAGTAGATATAGAATCATTCTTTCCCGAGCCACCACCCCACACATCTTCAGCCTTCCTGCCTCTTCCTCTAGTTCAAGTGTTCTTTACCTTTATCTGCAGCATAAGACAACACATAACTAGTAAGCATAAAAGCTTAGTAAGGATCCGGTCCTACTCGCAAAATCCATACGAAAGCATACAACATGTACACATAACAAGACATAAGCATGAGTTCATCATAGCATACTAAACATCAAAGTTTCTAAGCATGCAGCATATAGTATTTTAAGTATACCCATCACATGCAATAAATGTTTTTCAAAACTGTTCCATAATGGTATTACTTAAAAATACATCCATGTCATATAGGGCCCAGTTGTGTACCACATGATGCGCGTTCCCTAATGAGATGGGGTAGCGAGCCACCAATCCCATTAGAGCAGGACCTCTTACGTCCTACCAGAGCCATGACCTTACGTTAACATGCACCCCGGATTTGATTTAACGACCCCTCTTACGAGTCGGGTACACAACCTAGAAAGTAAAATACTTATCATGTCTTTACATATATATGCTAAGGATGTACTCCAATTTTTCACTGCTCAAGGGACACCCACTTTTTCAGGGTGTTTCTGATCCCATTGTTCAAGGGACACCCACTTTTTCAGGGTGTTTTTGATCCCATTGGGACACACCTCACAACATAAGGGTGTTCTAAATCCCAAACTTAGTGGAGTATCCTTTCTAGCATTTCATCGTGCATATCACATGCAATCTCATAAGGGTGCCCCATGGGCTATAAGACATGCTCATACATACATCATAATTCAACCACTTAACATACTTTAGATCTGACAAGATTGGGTCACATAGATCATACTCATATCATAGGAAGTGGTAGCATGCTAACAATTAAGATTTTAATCAGACATCTCATTTAAACACCTCATGCATAAACATATCATAGCATGCTAACAATTAAGGTTTCAAATCAACCATTCCATTTAACACCACATGCATATACATATAATCATCCCCAAACATAAACATATATCATAGGGTAGTTTGACCTCCACAAACCCTAGTCCTAGTGGGTTGGCCGAAACTCAAGGTAGGGGAAAAATTAGGGTTTTTGCATTGATCATTCACACAAACAATTATACAAACACCTTGTATACAATATCATACCATACACTAAGCATGAATATTTTCTAGGATAATTCAACTCTCCTTAACCCTAACTCATTGCCTTGGCCGAAACCCATACAACCCTAAACCTTAGTTGTTGTCATCACAAAATGAAAGGTCACCACATATGTGTATGCCCTAAGTCCTAAGGGTTCTTTTTCATGTATCAAAAAGTAGCCAAACCCTTCCCTTTAGAAGTGGCCGAAACCCTATACAAGGACAAACCCTAGGTTTTGTTCTTAACATCATGAAGAAAAATCCACATACATGTATACCCTAAGTCTCAAGGTCTTCATATGTATCAAGGAAAGAGCCAAGGCCTCCCTTAGAGGTGTTGGCCGAAACTTACAAAAGGAAAAACACCCATTTTCGAAACCAATAAGAGCATGACAATCACACAATAACGATTACACTGCAGGCGAGGGGATACTTACATCCTTTCGCTTGAGTTTCTTCTTCTCTAAAATCTTAGGGTACCCTTGAAGAAGAAGATGAATTTTTTCCCTTGTTAACCTTCTCTATCACTTTGGCCTTAGTAGAGGGCAAGAACCTTCAATGGGTCCTCTTCCTTCCAACTCCCTAGGGTTAGAACCTTAGGGTTGTGATTTTCGAAAATGCAAAGGGAGAGAGGGCTCTTGGTGTTTTCGAAAAATGAAGTGGGGAAGAAGAAGAGGAAGTGTAACTTCCTTTCCCCCTCTCTTATTTATACTCTTATCATGAAAAGACATGTCTCTTCGCTTCCCCATATTCAACAAGAATGTTTCTTATTCTCTCTACAAGAAACATTGCTTGGTTCCTTGGTTATGACATGGTGAGTGCAACTAGGAGGTCCAAGGTTCAATCCTTGCTTCCTCCTTTCTACCTCTTCTTTTTATCACAATTTGCACTAATCCATATCAAAGCCTATTAAGCCAAGCCCATCATGAAATTTCATAATATTAATAATATTTCATGAATTTATATTATTTTATAATATTAATAATATTTCATGAATTCATATTATTTCATAATATTAATAATATTTCATGAATTCATATTATTTTATAATATTAATAATATTTCATGAATTCATATTATTTCATAATATTAATAATATTTCATGAATTTATATTATTTCATGATATTAATAATAGTTCATGAATTTCATAACATTTTATATGGGAAAATTTTTGGGGCATTACATTTCTTCTCCTCTTCCCTTGTTTGTATGCGGTGCCAATCACCACTAAGGTGATGAGAAGAGATCGGTGGAGAGAAGAAGCACAAGAGATGATCAGAATCTCCTCTTCCTAGCTTCAAATCAGCCACCACCTTCCCTTCTACTCGCCGGCACCCACTAGCCCTAGGAGAGAGAAAAAGAGTAAGAGAGAAGAGAGAAAACTCAAGGGTTTGATGATCAATTGGATGCCTTGGTTTCATGATACTATTAGGGTATTTATAGGGATACAATAGGGACCATGAGGAGGAATTGGGTCTTGGCCTGCTAATAGATCCAAACTCGATCCATTAATGAAGAACCATTCCACTAAAGGTCCTTTATTGAACTACCTCACCAACCCCCATATTTTCATATGGGCTCCACCTATTATGAGTACAATTTCTCCCCATGATTAAGATATCGAATGCCCGTTGATTAATTTAAATTACAGATAATTTTAATTAATCATCCTCTAACTCCTTGACTAGTACCACTCATCCATATCATCATGTTGGACCATGTCCACGTGCAGGATTTAATATGATGAACCTTATGAGCTCATCAAGGGGGCATCATCATCCCGACTCACCAGGACATGAATTCCTTCTATAATCAACGACACACCATGTAAATAATATTATTTCCCAACTTACCGGGCCTATAGATTTAATAGAATAAATCTCGCCTATTGGTAAATCAAAGAAATAACTACTAAGTACATGCGCCCGTTATTATATCGGGATTCAGAGCATGTACTCCATAATAAACTAAAGTCTGATCCAATTATAATGGTAGTATAAATTGGATTACCTCTATGTTGGTCCTACTCAATGCACACAAAGTGCACTAGTATAATTCTATGGTCAAGATAAACCACACCTAATTACACTACAACCATCTCGATGGTTTGTCCAACTCTATCTCGGTTGTAAATCTCTACTTATACTCTGCAAGGGACTGATAACATGATCTTCTGTGTGTCACCACACACCATGTTATCTACAATGCAAAGCATCAGACAGTTTGCACATACTAATATAAATATGCAACAGTGATGTTGTGATTCTCTTTCAAAATGTAGATATGCATATAGAAAAGGCAAGGCTTTTAGTATACTTCCTAACACAGGTATGTACTAAACTCGTTCTCCCGAAATTCTTTGTTGGCATCTATGGTAGATGCGTACAAGGATTCGAGGAATTTATCTAAAATTAAACTAGATAAATTATTTTATGAGTTTGAATTGCATGAACAGATTAACGCTGCACATGTCGAGAAAGGTATAACTCTTTTTGCAAGTAAAGTCTCAAGAAAATAGAAGAAGATGAAACTGTAACCGATACCTGAGTCCGATTCCGACTCAGAATCTGACGACGATGGAATCGATCATCCCGAGTTTGTCAGAATGACTGGAAACTACTACAAAATATTCTAGGGTTAAAGAAAGAAGAAGAAGGTGATTTAGCAAAAGGATGATCCAGCTGAACCATGTACCAGTTAGAAGAGGATGACCGAAGTAACCAGTTATGGGTGCAACAAGAAGGGTCTCCAATCTCCATGGAAAGTGTACCAGCATATACATCAATTTTTGTTCTAGCAATCTTCAGAAATGGTCTTCCTAAAATAAGTGGAGAACGGTGTGCAAGGTAATCTCCCTCCATGTCCAAGATATAAAAATCTGCATGAAATATTAGCTCCTTTACCTTCACCAAAACATCTTCAATCATACCAGCTGGGTGGATCTGACTCCGGTCTGCTAGCTGTATCACCACGCCATTAGGCTGTAAAGGGCCTATACCAAGCATCTGAAATACTGACCTGAGCATCACGTTTATGGAAGCTCCTAAATTTAGCATGACATCATGGAACGTGGTGCTCCCTATCTCACAAGATACAGTAAATACCCCTGGGTCTTCGCACTTCTGAGGAATGGAGTGGATAAGTGCTCATAGAGATCTTTCAAAAACATTGCATACTTAGGAATCTGTTTAATCATACTCAGCAAAGGTACATTAATCTCTACTTTACTGAAAAGTTTTACCAGTTCATTGTACTCCTTGGCTTTCTCCTCCTCCACTTGTCTTTTGTCTTGTGTTTTCCACTGTGGAAAGGGTAAGGGAACCCTCAATTCATTTTCTTTGGCCGAAAGTGGAGGGGCTGAAATTTGGACTGCTATCCCCTGTGGTATAGCTGCTGTGAATTGGGTCTCGGCACTGATTTCTCCTCCGTTTTCCACCAAAATTGCAGGATTACTTGAGGAAGGAGTTGGGCATGGACTAGGAGTGGAACTAACTGAATTTGGATTGATTTTATGGCTGTTTTGTGTTGGAATTGAAGGTGTTGTCCAGTTTTCAGAAATTTCAGCTCTTGGACCATTTTGAGATGTAGCAACCTTCTCACTCCTCAAAGTAATAGCACTCACGTTTCCTTTCGGATTGGGAAAAGCTTGGGAAGGTAGTTGACTTGATCCTTGATCTTGACTTTGATTTATCCCACTAGCCAATTGTCCCATTTGCCTCTCAAGGTTTTGTATGGTGGGAAACATTTGTTGCTGTTGTTGTAAAACTTGTTGTAGCATCTCCATCATTTGTTGTTGCTGCGCATTTCCTTCACTTGAGCCCCCATAGCCTCCTTGGTTAGCATAGTGCCTTGACTGACCTTGAAAGAAAGAAGTAGTAGGCTGAAATTGTTGAACTTGCTGGGATCCCTGAAAATAGGGCCGTTGGGGCTGATAAGAGGGCTGACATGCTTGGAAACCTTGCTGAGAGTTATAGCCCTGAAAAGTCTGGTTCTGAAGTGGAAAATTCTGTGGTGAGGACTGAATTTGCATAGGCTGGAAACTTGGATTGTAAGGCTGTGAGGGCTGGAAATTTTGCTGGTTTTGAGGTTGGAAACCTTGAAATGATTGAAAACCTTGCTGCCCTTGCTGATATGGCTGGAATGATGGTGCAGAAAGCACCCAAGTCGAACCTGTGTTTTGATAAATGGCAAAGGGTTCAAAAGTTAAGTCTTATTTGTTATCTAACATGCTGCTTGAGTGTGCAGTTTGATGTCCTAGCAAGGGAATGCTAGGAACCTAGCAATGGATTGCTAGGCACTGAAACCCTAAGTCCTGGCGAAGGACAGCTGGACACCAGGCGAAGGGCTGCTAGGATACGAAGACCTAGCGAAGGACTGTTGGGCACCTGGCGAAGGACTGCCAGGATCCAAAGACCTAGCGAAGGACTGCTAGGCACCCGAGGAAGGACTGCCAGGATCCAAAGACCTAGCGAAGGACTTTTAGGCACCTGGCGAAGGACTGCCAGGATCCAAAGACCTAGCGAAGGACTGCTAGGCATCGGGCGAAGGACAGCTTAGTATCCAAGACCTAGTAAAGGACTACTAGGCACCGGGCAAAGGACAACTTGGTATCCAAGACCTGGCGAAGGAACGCTAGGCAAAAGTCCAACCGGAGGAGTCAGTTGGCATCAGGTAAATTCTCCTTAGAGGAATAGGTGAGGACGCGTTCCCCGTCGAGGGAACAGTAGGCGTCGGTTCGACCTAGGGCTCCATTTTGGAGACCCAAAGTCAGAACCAAGACAGCTAAGGCTGTATAAACCTAATACCTTATTGTTTTATATTGTTTTGGACTAACCCTGAATGCAGGACAGAAGGAACGTGTGTCTGCAGCTCAGAATGCCTAAAGGAGAGAGGCAAGTAGATGAGCAGGGCGCCCCCAGTGTCCCGGGCGCCCCCAAGGCCAGTACAAAACAAGTTAAGCAAAGAAGTGCTTCGGGAGCTTACTGGGCGGGGCGCCCCCGTTCTCCCGGGCGCCCCCAGTGCCCAGGGCACCCCGCACTCAAGCCAACGAAGAGGATAAGACTTATCCAGCCGAGAAGCCAGCAGATCGGGTCAACCAGGGCCCCCCCAGTGTCCCGGGCGCCCCCAGAGTCAACCTCAGCCCTATTCGAGAGGGATGAGGGCTGACCGAGAGAATCTCGGATCGGCTGACACGTGGGGGGGGGGCGCCCTCGACGTCCAGGGCGCCCCGAAGTGCTATAAATAGCACCCAACGCCAAGGCTTCTCAACAATCAATTCTTCTAACGCACTCACGCTCTTCTACTCCCGCGCTCTGCTCCGGAAACCTCCCGACTCGAGATACAAGCGCCGACGACGTCCCTCTGCTTCGAAAATACAATCTACACCGGACGTCGGTAACGAAGAGCTGTTTTGTTTTGTTTACTGTACTACAATTATCATATCTGTCTGTAGACTGTTTTGCGCACATATAGAATTGCCCGCAGTAAACGGTCAACGACCGTGGTCTTGGAGTAGGAGCCGACCGCGACTCCGAACCAAGTAAAGGATCTTGTGTTCGCGTTTTGTGTTTATTTCTTCCGCTACGTAATTTTTCTAACTCTAATCCGAACGATTTACGATATTCACCCCCTCTATCGTTTCTCTCGATCCAACAAGTGGTATCAGAGCGGGGAAGCTCAAATTTGGTGCAACTACCAGTTTGAGAATTTTTTGAATTTTTTGAATTGCTTTTGTTTTACTTTTTCGAAGTTTTCTCGTTAATCGAGGTTGGTGCAACACCCCTCGATAATTATTTTTCTTTATCCCGCACTACTAATCCAAGACCAAGTCTTGGGATATTTTCTTTCCTTTAGTTTACTATTCAGATAAAATAGCCATGCAAGAATGCTTCAGCACCGCAAGACCACCTCTCTTCAGTGGGGAGGACTTCTCCTACTGGAAGAGCAGAATGGAGGTCCACCTGAAAACTCAGGTGGACATGTGGATAATCATCCAGTCCAGACTGGAGATTCCAAAGAATGCTGAAGGAGTACCTCAAACCTACACAGAGTGGGACACTGCTCTGAAATGGAAGATTGAGGCTGATGCAAAGGCGACCCAGACCCTCCAATGCGACTTAACAAAAGAGGAGCTGAACCGGGTGGGTCCATTCAACAGTGCTAAGGAGCTGTGGGGGAAACTGATCGAGCTGCACGAAGGAACTTCAGACACTCTAATCAGCAAAAGAGATCTCCTTCTGAACAAGCTGTACACGATCAAGATGAACGACAACGAAACAGCAGCTCAACTCCACGCCCGAATTCAGGAACTAATGAACGGACTACACACCATCGGTCACAAGGTAGAAAACCGTGACCTAATAAGGTACGCTTTAAATGCTTTCCCGAGAAACACCTTGTGGGCATCTATGGTAGATACATACAAGGTTTCAAGGGACTTGTCAAAAATTAAATTAGACGAACTATTTTTTGACCTCGAATTACATGAACAGACTAACTGCAATCTGGCCGAGAAAGGTATTGCCTTTGTTGCAGGTAAAACTGGAAGGACAACCAAGAAGAAGCCTCAACCTGCACCCAAGTCTGATTCAGACTCAGACTCAGAAGACGAAGAAGGAGATCGACCTAAGCTGGTCCGACTGACCCGAAACTACTACAAGGAATTGAAGAACCAAACCAACAGAAGAAAAGCCAGCCGAAGAAAGGATGAACCAGCTGAACCCTCAAATGAAAAGAACAAGCCCAATGTGACCTGTTACGAGTGCAAGAAGAAGGGCCACTACAAGACCGAATGCCCCAACCTGAAGGAAACAAAGAAGACGAGGAAGAAGAAGGCACTCCAAGCAACGTGGGACGAGTCCTCCTCCTCCTCCGAAGAAGAGGTCCCACAGTCGAACCTGCTCGCGCTAACCGCCTCAGAAGAAATCGAGACTGAGTCAGAATCGGAACAGGACGACGGCAGACTGACATTTTCAGAGGACGACGAAATCAAGGTAAGTGGTTTTTCTAGAAGTCAGTTAAATGAGTTAATATCTTATCTTTCTCAAGATTTGGCGAAAGCTAAATTCCGAGTCGAATCCCTCCGACAGGAAGTAAAACTCCTGAAAGAGGGAGCTGACTCTAGATCCTTAACTGAGAAGGTTCAAGAAGAAACCTCTAATCAAGTTGAAAAACTTGAGAAAGAGAACTCCTCCCTGAAAACTCAGGTTAAGGACCTTAGATCAGCTTTAGAACGATTCACCTCTGGTTCCAAGGGTCTTGACATGATTCTTGGAAAACAGAAGTCGGTTCTAAATCGATCCGGACTAGGCTATAGAACCAAATCTAGACAAAGATCCTACTATGCTGTATTGAACCAGTCCAGACCTAAAGTTCAGGCATGGGTACCCAAACTGTACCTGAACAAACGAACTGGATCAAATCAGTATTGGATCCCCAAGGATAAGATTCTCATCTTGCCTAACCATTATCGTGACTTTAGTCCAGGGGGAGCCAAATTAAAAACTATATTTATTGTTAGATAAAATTCAATCTTTGTCTGCAAATTACATGATTGCTTGTTTATTTAATTTCTGCAATTTATAATGTTTAGATTTAAGAATGGTTAGTTTAAGGATTGAACCAACTTAACTAAAATTTGAACAACATAGTATTGGATGGAGGTGAGATGATAGTACGTTAGGGAAGCCAATTCTAATAAGGTCAAGTATACTCTACTTGGTCTCTTTAGACTGGTGAAACTAGCCGAAGCTACCGATCCAAGACTCAAACTAGTTAGACCAGAATTTTTCAAGAAACAGTTTTGAAAATGAAATTTCATTAAAAAGCTTTGTCAAGGAAAGGGTTGATGATCCAATAAGGCTACGGCCAAAGAAGGCCTAGTGCCTCGCCAAGACCTGGAAGCTAATTTTTGAAATTCAAATTCAAACTATTCTTTGTCAAATTCGAATCTAACATAAATTTTCAGTTAATTGTAGATTCAAACATTTTTTTAAAAAATAAACTCAAAATCAACTGTTTTCAAAATTAATTTAAGTTTTTCAAAATAAATCATAATTTTTTCAAAATAATTCTATTTACCAAAACATGTCTCACAAAACCTGTAAGGCTAACGTGATTGATAACCCTAGATTTGGGTGAGACAGACTAGGCTGTGAAAATCAATTTAGGCTATTCCTGATTCTAATTAGATCCAAATCAACAAAACTCTCTATGTGTAGGAACATAAAGATTTGGACCAATGAATGTTGGATAGCGGTTGCTCCAGACACATGACTGGAGATAAATTGAAATTCACCAAACTCAAGTTCAAGAACCTAGGCTCAGTGGCATTTGGCAACAATGCTACACTCAATGTAATTGGGTCAGGTAATATTGAACTTAAATCTGACTTTGTCATTAAGAAAGTTCTTTTGGTTGAAAATTTCAATTTTAACTTGCTTAGCATAAGTCAGTTGTGTGATTCTGGTTATATAGTTACCTTCAACAATTCTAACTACCTGATTAGAAACCTGCAAGACTCGGAAATCATGCTTAAGGGCACTAGGAAAAATAATGTTTACACTATAAACCTACCCCTAGTACCTAAATGTATGTTAACTCAGTTAGAACAATCAAACCTCTGGCATAGGAGACTAGGTCACACTAATCTGAGAATTATTTCAAAAATTACCCAACTTGGTTTAATTAAAGGTATCCCCAAAATTAAAAATCATGAAAACATAATATGTGAATCATGTAATCAAGGCAAACAAACAAGGTCTAATCATAAATTAATCCAATCTGATCTAACTCAAACCACACTTGAGCTCCTGCACCTTGACCTATTTGATTCACATGGAGCCAAATCACTAAGCGGGAACTGATACTGCTTAGTAATAGTTGATGATTACTCTAGGTTTACCTGGGTTAGGTTTCTAAAGACCAAAGATGAAGCCCCAAACCTATTTAATGAATTCTGTAAGTTAATTGAAAATCAAAACGATACTAAAATCAAAAGACTTAGGAGTGATGTAACGCCCCGAAATTTTTATATTGAAGTTCTTAAAGTCCTTAGAACTATTTAAAAATGTTTTGGAAATATTCTAGATATTTTTAGGAATTTTTAGGATATTTTTATAGAATTTTCCGAGCCGTTTAGTATTTTTATTAAAAGAAATAGAGTTTTCGGCAAAAAGTTGCCTGGACGAGTTTTGAACCCGAGACCTCCCATGGGACCAACGAATTAAGTTGGTTGGGTTAACCAGGAGCCCCAGCAGGGGTGTGCTGAAAGAAAATAGAGAGATATTAAGTTAAGTTAAAAGTTGGACTTAAATACCCTAAGTATAAATAGATAATTAAAGAGAGAAAATTTTATTTTCTCTCAACTAAACCCTCTCTCTCGCCCAAGCCCACGCCGCACGCCGCCCTCTCCCTCTCTTGTGCGCACGCCCACATCAAGCCTAGGGATTTCCTCCGGTGGCCGGCCAAGGCTCTCCTCCGAGAGATTTTCCGATATTCGGAATCCCCGCGACGAGAGGAACGCGAAGAAATCTCCGAGACTCTGAGTTTCTCCGGAACCTCCGACGCCGTTCTTGGTTGTAAGTCCAAGATATCAAGGTAAGTACTGCTCACCTACAGTAAGAGGCGGTTTTCCGCAAGAATTTTTCCTTAAAAGTTTTAAAAGAGATATTTACCTTTAGTTTAAGATTTTGCATGTGATCTTAGTTCATTATATGCTTATATATATTTGATAGAGTACCCTATGTGAGTTTAGGGTCTAAGAAATCTGTAAGAAAAGAAAAGAAAGATAAAGAAAAAGAAAAGAGAAGGCCAAGGCCTTACGAAATCCCCAAAAGTCAAGACTTAGGGATTTGGGCACACAAGGTGTTCGATAAAATGCTAAGGCATTTAAAGATAAGAAAGAAAAGAGAGAAAAGTTATTTTATTTTCTAAGGCCAGTACCCGGCGTCCAAGGGCGTCGTTAAAGAAATTCAGGTGTCCAATTCCAAGGTCTTGGCCCTGGTAGACCAAGGTCTGCTCTATTAGGATTGGTGGCTCGCTACCCCAACCTTTTAGGGAACGCGCATAAGATGGTACTTACGTCTTAAGTAGATCCAAGTGAGTTATTATTTTCAAGTATATGCTTTAGCAAAGTTTTTCTAAAGTTTAAGGAAATTTTCTAAAAGTTAAAGAAAGATTTAAAGTTAAAGAATTGCTAAAGTTTCACGTTAAGCCAAGAAAAAGTGAGTTAAGACTTATTAATGCTTGAGTATGCATGTTTTGAGTTATACATGTTTTAGTGTTTCTTTTAAGCATAAAAGTATCTCATGTGATTTCACATTGTTTAAAAAGCATGCTTGCACATTTCGAGATTTTGTGAGCTAGATAGTATTTGCTAAGCTTTATGCTTATTAGTTGCATTTCCTCTTGCTGCAGGTAAAGGTAAAGGCAAGCTATTCTGAAGGAAGGCGACGAGGCGGTGCTGAGTGACGTGTGTGTGGTGGCTGACCTTGGAGAGGTCCTTGGGACGAGACAGTTTAGCTTATTTGAAATGCAATGTTTAAGGTTTCCAAATTCCAAGTTATTGTGTTATGGAGTTTATTAAACATTTATGCTTCGGATAGTTTTACATGCTCAATTTTGTAGAATGAAGATTCCATGTCATTTCAATTAGTATGCATACTTTTGTGAATGCACTGGATGGGCAAGGGCATGAGTAGTTTAGCATGTTGATACATTGAATTTTAGACTTATTCTTGAGCTTATTATTCCCTTTTGGACTAAGTCCTAATTGTGCTTAAAATGCTTGTAAATTCGGTAGAAAAGTAAGATTTACATTCTATGAAGTTCTAGAAATGTTATAGAATATGATAAGTGGAGTTTAGATATTTGCATGTCTTAAAACCACGAGTAAAGATTCCATGTCATTCTATTTAGTATACATATCCTTATGATTGCATTGGATGAGTATGAGCGTGAGTAGTTTTGAATATCGATACTTTGATGGAGCTATTTGATGCATGTGCCAAGATGTTGTTAGTCTCCTTTTGAATTAAGTTTTATTGCTTTAAATATGCTTAGAAAAGTTACATTCATATTCCAATAAGTATTTTCTTTACGAATTTTAGAGAAAGGAAGTGTGCCATTGTATCATGCATGACTATTAAAGTTAGAATATCATTCTTAGATAGATTTGAATACAAAAAAAAAAAGGTTAAAGAAAGTTCCGCATTTTAGTCGTGCATTAGAGTCAAGAAGTAGACAAAGTAACGGTCCGTCAAAGGTAGAGAAGGCGGGTCGCTACAAGTGACCACGGGGGAGAATTCAAAAATCAACGGTTCGAGGATTTCTGTAAGGTAAATAGGTATATACATGAATTTTCGTGTCCTAGAACCCCCCAGCAAAATGGCATAGTCGAAAGGAGAACTAGAACCCTACAGGAAGCCGCTAGGGCTATGCTCAATGAATTCAATTTAGCTAACCAATATTGGGCAGAAGCAATTAGTACGACTTGCTACATCCAAAATAGGGTCCTTATTAACAAGCGACACAACAAAACATCCTATGAATTATACTACCATAGACTTCCAAGTCTACACTTCCTAAGAGTCTTTGGATGCAAAGTCTATATTCTAAACACCAAAGACTATCTAGGAAAATTCCAGTCTAAGTCAACCCCAGGCATCTTCCTAGGATATTCAACCTCAAGTAGAGTCTATAGGTTTACAACAAACAACCTAAGAAAATTGAAGAAACAACAAACCTAATATTTGATGAAGAAATCAACTCAACATTTGATAATCCAGACCTAACTTCATCAAATGCTAATCAAGAAGATAATGAACAAACTGTTGAACCTTTAATTGAACCATTGAATGAACTAACTATTGAACCAACTTCTGAGTCAATTGAACCAAATATTGAACCAAACACTGAACCAAATAATCAACCAAATCGACCAGTCGGACCTGAGGCTCAACCAAGTTCAAGAAAAACTAAGAAACCCAGACTTAGTCACCCAACTGACCAAATTGTGGGTGATCCAATATTAGGAGTCAGAACTAGGTCTTCCTATAGAAACCTTAGTCAAATAGCCATGATTTCAAAAATCGAACCTAAGACTATAGAAGAAGCCCTACCTGATCTTAATTGGATCATAGCTATGCAAGAAGAGTTAGCCCAATTCGAAAGAAACCAAGTCTGGGAATTAGTACCTAATCCTGAGGGCAAATTCGTCATTGACACTAAGTGGGTTTTTAGGAATAAGTTAAATGATCAAGGAGAAATAGTCAGAAATAAAGCCCGCTTAGTAGCGAAAGGATTCAGTCAAGTAGAAGGGTTAGATTATGACGAAACCTATGCCTCAGTCGCTAGACTTGAGTCCATTAGGATGATATTAGCCTTTGCATCCCATAAAGGATTCAAACTATACCAAATGGATGTAAAATCAGCCTTTCAAAATGGATTCATTAAGGAAGAAGTCTATGTAGGACAACCCCTAGTTTTGAAGACTTAGAAAGACCTGACCATGTTTACAAACTTACCAAAGCACTTTATGGACTAAAACAAGCTCCTAGGGCCTGGTATGAACGCTTATCAACTTACTTAATTTCTAAAGAATTTAAATAAGGACAAATTGACTCAACCCTATTCATTAAAACCTTAGGAAAAGAAATCTTTATTGCCCAAATCTACGTCGATGACATAATCTTTGGTTCCACCAACTCTAATTTTTTAAAAGAATTCGTAAAAATAATGAAAAATGAGTTTGAAATGAGTCTAGTTGGTGAGCTCAACTTTTTCCTAGGGTTACAAATCAAACAAACTAGGGATGGAAACTATGTCCATCAATCTAAATATGCTAAAGAGTTAATAAAGAAATTTAAAATGAATAACTCTAAAAGCATAAGTACCCCCATGGACACAAATGTAAAAATAGATAGTGACCCTGATGGTAAACCAGTAGACCCTAAAATCTATAGAAGTATGTTAGGAAGTCTACTATACCTTACAGTAAGTAGACCTGATATCCTTTTTACTGTAGGAATGTGTGCTAGATACCAAACCTGTGCTAAGGAGACGCACTTAGCAGCCCTAAAAAGAATACTAAGATATGTTAAGGGCACCCTAAATGTAGGGATTTGGTATCCTAGGACCTCAACCTTTGACTTGTCAGGATACTCGGATTTGGACTACGCTGGTTGTAAATTAGATAGAAAGAGCACAAGTGGAAGCTGCCAACTGTTAGGAAATAGTCTAGTAAGTTGGTGCAGCAGAAAACAACACTGTGTAGCTCTATCCACAACTGAAGCTGAGTATGTTGCCTTAGGAGAGTGTGTAGCACAACTTTTATGGATGATGCACACTCTTAAGGACTTCCAGCTCAACTATACCCAAACTCAGGTTTTCATTGATAACATAAGCTCAATTAATCTAACTAAGAACCCAATCCAACATTCCAGAACTAAACACATAGAAGTGAAACACCACTTTGTAAGAGACCATGTAGCAAGAGGTGAAATAGTCCTTAAGCATGTAGACTCTAAATCTAACTTAGCTGACATATTCACTAAACCCCTACTTGAGTCTGAGTTCAGCTCACTAAGAAGGCAGTTAGGATTATGCTGGGTAGAATAGGTTTACTCTACTTTTGGTTTTCTTACTGCTTTATTTGATTTGAAAAATCTAGTTTTAAAAGAATTTTTAAAACTACTTTATTTGATTTGAAAAATCAACTTTTAAAATTCTAAAACCTTTTTTCAAAATCAACTTTTACTTAGTTGGAATTTTTTTTTTGTTTTTCGACTTAGTTTTATTTTAAAACTACCCCCTTCAAAACTAGGGCCTTTTTCGCAAATGGACTTAGCCTAGGCCTAACCCTAGAAATGCATGCACCTATAGATTTAGAAGCCAGCATCTCACAAGCACCATAGGGTATTGTTGATTGATAACCTAGACTGGGTTGAGATGCTTAGGTCTTTGCCTTAATTCAAGATGTAGATCAGTGCATCTGCAGTAATTGGGGCACTAAATACAACTTACACAGTAATCAAGTAAAGTGTCAAGTTTAGAAACTCTAACTTGAACAGAACACATAACTTGACTAACCCTAGCGAAAACTTCTGTTTATAACAGTTAGTAAGTAGCTAATTAGGTTAGACAGGACCCTAAAAGAGAAAATTGAAATTGATTTGGTTTAGTTCATATCCTGTATTGGTTCAGTACGGCAAATTATGCAGTTTATTTTTTTCTGCTATTATGCAACCTTTTTTGCTACATTTCTTTATTTTTGATATATGGCAAAGGGGGAGAGGTAGGAAAGGAGAGAAGGCTTTAAAAATTTTTTTCAAAAATTCAAAACCTTATCCTTTATTCAAAAAGTACTTAATCTATCTGTTTGTCAAAAAGTACTTAATCTATATGTTTTTCAAAAGTACTTAATATATTTTCAAAAAGTACTAAGCTTTTATTCAAAGTTTTTAAATTAAACTTAAGCTTCAAAAGTACTTAAAATATTTTTAACTTAAGTTTTCAAAATTTTCCTAAGTACTTAAAACTTATGTTTTCAAAAATCTTTTAAATAGTTAAAACTTAAGTTTTCAAAAACTTAAGTTGTCAAAATCTTCTTAGTACTTAAATTTAAGTTTTCAAAATTTTCCTAAGCATTTAACTTAAGTTTTCAAAATTATCCTATAAGTATAAATTTTCCAAAGCGCACAAACCAAAATTATTTTGGAAAATATGTCTTTAAAGTTTCTGTTGAAAATTGTTCTAAGTAAAATTAAATCCATCTTTAGACTTAGAATTTATTTTCAAAACCCCACGAACTTTTGAAAAATCTAGGGGGAGATTCCTTCCAGGGGAGGAAACAAAATTTCATTTTATATGTTCTGATTAACTTAACTTTTTGAGCCAGGGTTGCCATAAATCAAAAAGGGGGAGATTGTTGGTGCAGAAAGCACCCAAGTCGAACCTGTGTTTTGATAAATGGCAAAGGGTTCAAAAGATAAGTCTTATTTGTTATTTAACATGCAGCTTGAGTGTGCAGATTGATGTCCTAGCAAGGGAATGCTAGGCACCTAGCAAAAGATTGCTAGGCACTGAAACCCTAAGTCCTGGCAAAGGACAGCTGGGCACCTGGCGAAGGGCTGCTAGGATACGAAGACCTAGCGAAGGACTACTGGGCACCTGGCGAAGGACTGCCAGGATCCAAAGACCTAGCGAAGGATTGCTAGACACTGGCGAAGGACTGCCAGGATCCAAAGACCTAGCGAAGGACTGCTAGGCACCTGGCGAAGGACTGCTAGGATCCAAAGACCTAGCGAAGGACTGCTAGGCACCGGCCGAAGGACAGCTTGGTATCCAAGACCTAGCAAATGACTGCTAGGCACCGGGCGAAGGACAGCTTGGTATCCAAGACCTGGCGAAGGACCGCTAGGCAAAAGTCCAACCGGAGGAGTCGGTTGGCATTAGGTAAATTCTCCTGAGAGGAGTAGGTGAGGACGCGTTCCCCGTCGAGGGAACAGTAGGCGTTGGTTCGACCTAGGGCTCCATTTTGGAGATCCAAAGTCAGAACCAAGACAGCTAAGGCTATATAAACCTAATACCTTATTGTTTTATATTGTTTTGGACTAACCCTTGATGCAGGACCGAAGGAACGTGTGTCTGCAGCTCAGAATGCCCAAAGGAGAGAGGCAAGAAGATGAGCAGGGCGCCCCTAGTGTCCCGGGTGCCCCCAAGGCCAGTACAAAACAAGTTAAGCAAAGAAGTGCTTTGGGAGCTTACTGGGCGGGGCGCCCCCGTGCTCCCGGGCGCCCCCAGTGCCCAGGGCGCCTCGCACTCAAGCCAACGAAGAGGATAAAACATATCCAGCTGAGAAGCCAGCAGATCGGGTCAACCAGGGCGCCCCCAGAGTCAACCTTAGCCCTATTCGAGAGGGATAAGGGCTAACCGAGAGAATCTCGGATCGACTGACACGTGGGGGTGCGCCCCCGACGTCCAGGGCGCCCCGAAGTGCTATAAATAGCACCCAACGCCAAGGCTTCTCAACAATCAATTCTTCCAACGCACTCACACTCTTCTACTCCCGCGCTCTGCTCCGGATACCTCCTGACTCGAGATACAAGCGCCAACAACGTCCCTCTGCTCCCAAAATACAATCTACACCGGACGTCGGTAACGAAGAGCTGTTTTGTTTTGTTTACTGTACTACAATTATCATATCTGTCTGTAAACTGTTTTGCGCACATATAGAATTTCCCGTAGTAAACGATCAACGACCATGGGCCTTGGAGTAGGAGCCGACCGCGACTCCGAACCAAGTAAAAGATCTTGTGTTCACGTTTTGTGTTTATTTCTTCTGCTGCGTAATTTCTCTAACTCTAATCCGAACGATTTACGATATTCACCCCCCCTCTATCATTTCTCTCGATTCAACATGGAATTGAGGCTGGAATTGCTGAAATGGGGGTTGAAACTGCTGCTGAGTTTGCTGGAAATTTGTCTGAATTGTAGGCTGAAAATTCTGGTTCGAAGGCTGAAAAACTTGTTGATTTTGCTGTGTTTGCTGGAGCTGCTGTGATGTTTGCTGGAATTGTTGTTGCTGAGGGTTCTGTTGGTAGAAAGAGTTCCCATACCTCAGATTTGGATGATCCCTCCAACCAGATTATAAGTAGAGGAGTAAGGGTTGTTTCTGGCTTGAAATTGTCCCCTAACCAATGCCGCTAGTGACTCATCTTGTTGGAGGTTGGGACATGAATCTGAATTGTGTTCTTGGCTAGCGCAAATGCCACATACACTCATCACTTGGCTCGATTATGGAGGTACTGAAGGAGTTGAATTTTGCCTTGCAATATTTAGTTCCATTTGCTTAACCGCTGATGTGAGCTCTATCAATGCATTCTTAATCTCCTTCTGATCAGTAGGAACTACCTGAACTTCACCCACTCCTCTGGTGGTCAATGCTCTGCTTCCAAATTGTTGTGAGTTCTTAGCCATATTAGAAATGAGCTCCCTAGCTTGATCTGGCGTTTTGTTCACTAGGCCTCCTCCAGCTGCAGCATCTATCATAATCCTGTCCATCTGCAACAATCCCTCATAAAAATACTGAATCAGTAGCTGCTCACTGATCTGGTGCTGTGGGCAACTTGAACAAAGTTTGTTGAATCTCTCCCAGTAGTCATAAAGTGTGTCACCCACCACTTGCTGAATGTCACAAATACTTTTTCTAATGATTGCTGTTCTGGAGGCTGGGAAATATTTTTCCAAAAATGCTTTCTTTATAGAAATCCAACTAGACACGTGCCCAGTGGGTAAGTAGTAAAACCAATCTTTTGCTGCTCCTGTCAGGGTAAAGGGAAAAGCTCTCAGCTTGATATCTTCTTCTGAAATGCCCTGAGGCTTCATAGTGGAGCATACAACGTGAAACTCATGCAGGTGTCTATTTGGATCTTCTCCAGATAATCCTTGAAACTTGGGCAGCAAATGGATGAGTCCAGATCTAAGCTCAAAATCACCAGCAAGCTCTGGATAAGCAATGCTGGAATACTGAAATGTAGCATCTGGTGCTGCGAGTTCCTTCATAGTCTTCTGGTGGTCTGCCATGATACTCCCTAAATGAGAGGGAATGGACTGAAGAGGAGGAATATCAGTAGTCTCTGAATGTATGCCTTGGTTCCTTCATGCTCTGAAAGTCCTCTCAATTTCAGGGTCAAAATCTTCAAGATCACCACCTGTAGACCTGGTCATAAAACCAAAAATAAATCACAGTAAAAGTATATAGAATGATGAAACAAGTAAAATAAATCACCAGATATAGCAGTAAGCACAAAAAATAAATCAAGAAAGATGTGAAATATGCGCACAAGCAAAAATCAAAGAAATCAACTAGTTGCTTCCCCGGCAACGAGGCCAAAAATTTTGATGAACCCGAACTAGGTGTCACAAATGTGGGTCTCAAAATTTAGATATGTGTAAGCTGGAAACCCTTTTTGCAATCAAAGAATAAAAGCGTAGTAAAGGGGCCACAGGTCGTATTTTTCCTTGGCTAGTTGAGGGTGTTTGATTCGAGCTTGAGTTTATGTGTCGTTTATGAATTTTGGGTTTCAAATAAAATTTGGGTTTTGGGTTGCAGTTAGGAATGAAAGCACAAAGACAAGGAAGAAAGTTAACCAAGCAAATTTAAACAAAGTAATGGCAATTCATGGACTCAACCAATGAGAAACCGAATCAAGCAAATGAACTTAACTAAATTTGGAAACCAAGTCTGATTGCAAATGCTAAACTAATGCTATGTAAATGAATTAAAACAAGGCTGGAATTTCCGGTTGAAACTGATGCCAAAAACTTAAACCTAATTGCAACAATGAATCTTGATACTAATGCCGAAATTAGAATTCAAATGCAGTAACAAACTAGACCCTAAACAAATCTGATTTCAAACTCTTCAACAACCTAAAAACTGCATTCAACTTAACTCCAGCACCTGCCGAAACTTTTCTTGATACAAAGTGAAGAAAATAAAGCAAACTTGATACAAAAGGAAGAAACTTATGTGCCAAAAGTGGGTGCTGATTGCAAATCTGTAACTGATGTAAAGCTAATTAATTTGAAGCCAACAAATTAAATGAAGAATTCAGCAACAATTGACTTCAGAACGAATGAATGTAAAGCAACAACTCAGAGACCAAACTGATATGCAGAATTGCATCAACTGCAGAAATGACAAGCAGAACTTACTAAGTTAAATGCAGAAATGCACAACAGATCAAATGCTGGATTAGCAAATGCAAGCTAAATTCGAATCTCTAATCCAAGTTCAGACAAGCTAAAAAAAACTAATGTTTGCTTGGCGCGAATTCAGGAACTGGAGAAGATCAAAACTGATATGCAGAAGAACACTAAGTTCAGAAATAAAGAGTGTGTGTGCAGAAATCGAAGACTAAATCAGGGAACAACTGAACATCAAGCACTCACAAGGCAAACTGAGATCGATTGTACCAAACTAGTATCAGAAACAATTCAAAAATAACTAGACTAGCTGATATAAAAGGTAGGATCTAAAGGACTGATACTGCAGAAACTAAAGGCTGATACGCAGCTAACAAACTGGCACGCAAGCAAGAAAATACGAAACAAACTGAGATTAAATCTAATAATTCACTAACAAGCTCCTATCTGATCCTAATGCCGAATTGGAAAACTACTAACTGCAGAACAATTCAGGAAACTAAATTAAAACAGTTGATACAGAAATTCAGAAACAGAAAATGTACGCAGAAATGAAATTACAGCTACTACAATGAAAATTAACTAAAGAAACTAAGCCTCAATCCTCCCTTAGCTCAAAACCTCCTTGCTCGTCACACAAGGGCAAGCCAAGAACCCCTTCAGCTCCGCAAATCACTGGAAAATAGCTTCAATCGATCGATTCTGCTAAATCTGCACTCAGCTGGGGAAATCCAATCCGAACTCCTCGATCTGAATGAATGGGATTGCGATGATGATTTGAAGATGCTCTGAGCTCACCTGAGGACCCCTACAGATGGCTCAGATGGACGGAAATGGCACACGGATGAGATCCAAGTGATCGGACCACAGAACTGTCGAAACCCTCAAACAGCTCTGTCCGGCGCAAATTTGAGCTGAATTCTCCACAGAAGCTATCTCCTAACGATCCAAGTCTTGTTCAAAGGTTGAAATGAGGTGGTCACGCCTTCAAACTAAGGAAATTTGCAAGAAAAATGAAGAACAAACGAAGAAGGAGCACTGTTGCGGCGAAGACGCGATGAGGAAGAAGCTGAGGGAAAATTTGATTAAATACTAAGGAATGAACGGCTGAGATTGTTTTGGATTAATCCAACGGCTAAAACTGCTCTGATTGAACCCAAAATTTAATGACGTTGATCAGGGGTCAGGATCAGCCTCGGGGTATCTTGGATCTTCCAGATTTGCAATGGATGGCCAGATCAACCTAATCTTTGAATGGACAGTCTAGGTCCTCCCGAGCTCGATCCAACGGTCAAATGATCTCTGATTTTTATAAAACCTTCAGATCATGATCCAAATGCTTGATTAACCTTAATCCCAGCTCGGGTTCACTAGATCAGTGGCAGATGGTCCCGATCTTCTCTTTTCTCAAATGAATGCTCTAGATCCCCTTGTCTTGATCCAACGGCTGGATCTTCTCCAATTTGCCCCTAAATATCCAAATCTCATTATGATGATCATATCTACCTTTCCTCAGCTTGGATCCATCTGATTTGCCCTGGATGATCGAGATCTGCTTAACTTCTGAATGGACGGCTCACAGTTCTCCAGAGCTTGATCGCCTTGATCTGAGCCTGATCCTGACCATTCATAACCTCGGTCCATGATCCTTTCATGCCTACAAAAATAGATCGACAATTAAGTTCAAAAATATTTCAAATGTATAAAGATTTACAATAAAGCCTAAAATAGAACTAATCTATGGAACCGAGGGTAAATTTAATATTACGCATGTAAATTATGGATTAAACATGGATTTTAACATCTGAAATAATCAATAAAATAGCAATTATCAGTGTGTTAATACGATTAATTTAGAGTTTCATGTTGATATAATATGTGTATGTGAGTATGCAGGTTTGCAGGATACATATAGACTTAGTTTGACATCTTCGAGACCGGTGAAGGATGGCATGGGTAGACAAGCCGTGGGCTTGCATGCATCTGAGGGACCGTGGACAAAGTGTTGGGACCGGGTGCATGTCGACAAGGATACGAGTTCGTAAAATACAAAATTTTTCGTGCAGCGGAAGGGTTTGCATAAAATAATTTCCTAAATTATTTCAACTTCATATCTAGCATGCAACCTTACATTGTGTTGACATAATCATAAAATAAAACTTTGCGGAAAAGTAAACAAATTTACCAAGTACCTCTCGTATCTCGAAGTCAGGGACGAGATCCAACCGTAGCGTCCCTTGGAAGTTCCGCCTCTATTCGCGTCCACGCCGAGTTCTCTTCGGGATTACTTCACAAAGTCACGAGTTTTGTGCCGACGAGAACTACTAGATTCTCGGAAGGCACAACTAGAAGGACAAGAGAAATAATGGAAAAACTAACCAATGAAGTAACGGAATCGTATTCCGGAAGAGAGGAGTCGCTATTCGCTTCTTCTACTTCGTGTTCGGGTTCTCCTTCTTCTTCAATGCTCATGGCAACTTCACCTTCTTGGATTTGGTTGGGCGCCGGCCCTAGAGGAGCTAGGGTGCGCCGGCCCTAAGGGAAGAAGAAGAGGAGGAGAGGAGAGATTAAGAGAGAGAGGGAGAGAGTAATTAATCTCTTGATTAATTGATTGGAATAAGGGCTAGCCTTTTGTTCCTTTATATAGTAGCAACTCCTTTGCTAAGTCTCCCTCTAAACCGAATTAACGGAATTAGTTATAAGAAATTTATCTTATAAATTTTCTTATTAATTATTCCGTTTAAACCGAGTCTTTATTATAAACCAATTTATAATAAAACTAATTCTTCTTCTCTTTAAATTATGGAATAAATTTTTATAAGAAATTTATAAACTTTCTTATTATGGAAAAATCAATTCCTAATTGATTTTATAAAATTAAAATAAACCAATTCATGGATTATTTTAATCTTCCATAAAAGAATAAATTTCTATAAATTTTATTCATATAAATTTCTATATACAAATTTATTTATCCATAATTTATAAAATAAATCGCACTAGATTTATTTTATTAATTAAACCAAAATTAATTGGTTTTCTCCTCTTATTTGGCCAGCCACCAAAGGGGGTTTTGACACCCTCTTTGG
The DNA here is from genome assembly GCA_024364735.1 of Boesenbergia rotunda. Taxonomy (NCBI): domain Eukaryota; kingdom Viridiplantae; phylum Streptophyta; class Magnoliopsida; order Zingiberales; family Zingiberaceae; genus Boesenbergia; species Boesenbergia rotunda. The sequence continues at coordinate 4,739 of JAGFNQ010003795.1, read as the reverse complement.
CCGGCCAAACCAACCCGAACCGCCGCGAATTAAACTCATTTAATTCGCCCAAAAAGCCTTCAAAAGACTTAGTCATTTTTAGCTTCCATTGCGCCTCTGACTAACTCAGATTCGACTTATTTCTCTTGATCGGAAAATCTAATTTTCAACTCGTTTTAAATCCCTCAGATTACTCGTAGTGCGTGTGACTAAATAGGCTTTCGATTTATGTTGGCCGTCTATAATTTAACTAATTATAGAACGATCATGAGTGACACCTAGTAGTACATCATGATCCCCAATTAATCGAAAGATCAACGGTTTGACCTCAGAAGAAATTATTCTAAAGCCCTTCAGCAGCTCTAATGAATCGTGCCCCATTCCCTTCACCATCTTATACCCACTTGGTTCAGGACACGGTCAATAGTGTCAGTCCCCACTAGGCTGACTACGTCACACCTAGCCCAAGTAGTGTCTTTCTCATCCTTTGGATTTCTAATTACTCTCATATATTTAAGAGACTCGCACTCTTAACATGATATGCTCTGGCCAGAGGCTTTGAGTAACAATCCGACAATAGGCCTGGGTATACATCTCCTCGCAAGGAGTGGTGAATCCTTTGTAGGCTGTTCAAACATCTTCGGGCACTTCGGCTTATACCCGATCATCTTGGGTCCACACCTCCTTGGAGATGCTTGCTTAAGATGTCAAAGTATAAGTCTTCATGACCAAGATGACTTGAACACTGCAAGTCAAAGGAACATCGCACTTTAAGCCGCAGTAAGATCTTCATTGACATATCTACATGTAGATTCCCATATGAAGTCTTACAACTAGTCACTCCAATGAACTAGTTCCCTTAACTAGCATCCATGTTTATCTCCGGACATCCCAATATCACTAGCCAGTGAGAGTCAGCTGAATAGAGAATAACCCATGCTAGTCTCAACATAATCGATAATGTCCGTTTTTATCAATTCATCGACTAGGGATATTTCCAACAATTCACATTTGCACATTTAGAGATAATCACTAGTTGCGATCCCATCACAAATTCTCTTATGCTGTGAATTGTATGGCGGACATTCAGTATATGAGTTTAAGATCCCAATCAAATACACAAACATGTATACTCAAATAGTGAATTATCATTTATTGAAATAAATGTTTACAATCATAAGGCGATTGCCTTAGGACACTTCTCTCATATCACTAACAAACTCCCACTTGGCCTAATGCCAATCGCTACGGTATCCAATACCACAGGCTCTAACATGACCCTCAAACTTGCTTTGAGGCAAGGCCTTAGTTAAAGGATCTGCTATATTCCTTTCAGTGGGAACTCTCTCAATTTGTATGTCATTCCTACTTATAATCTCTCTGATCAGATGATAGCGTCGAAGCACGTGTTTGGATCGTTGATGAGACCTTTGTTCCTTCGCTTGTGCAATAGCTCCATTGTTGTCGCAGTAAACCGGCACTGCTTCATCAATGGTTGGAACCACACCAAGTTCTGAGACAAACTTCTTGATCCAAACTGCTTCCTTTGCTGCTTCCGAAGCTGCGATATACTCCGCTTCCGTGGTAGAATCCGCTACGGTGTCTTGTTTGGAACTTTTCCAACTTATTGCGCCTCCATTCAAAGTGAATACGTATCCAGACTGAGATTTGGAGTCATCCTTATCTGTCTGGAAACTGGCATCTGTATACCCACGTGTTACCAAATCTCCTTCTCCATATATTAGGAACACATCCTTAGTTCTTCTTAAGTACTTAAGGATTGTCTTGACAGCCGCCCAATGATCCATTCCTGGATCCGACTGGTATCTGCTTGTGACACTCAAAGCATATGATACATCGGGCCTTATACATAACATAGCATACATGATAGATCCTATTGCGGATGCATAGGGAATCTTATTCATGCAAATCCTCTTGTCTTCTGTGCGCGGACACATAGACTTCGAAAGGTTGATCCCATGCCTGATGGGAAGGTAACCTTTCTTGGATTCTGACATGCTAAACCTTTTTAGCACTCGGTCTATATATGTAGACTGCGAAAGACCAAGCAACCGTTTTGATCTATCTCTATAGATTCTAATCCCAAGGATATAGGTTGCTTCTCCCAGGTCTTTCATGGAGAAAGTTTTGGACAACCAAATTTTAACTGTCTGTAAAACTGATATATCGTTTCCTATAAGTAAGATGTCATCAACATATAATACTAGGAATACGACTGCACTCCCACTAACCTTCTTGTACACACAAGGTTCGTCAGGATTTTGTGAGAAATCAAACTTTTTGATTGTCTCATCAAAACGGATGTTCCAGCTCCTAGATGCTTGCTTCAGTTCCATATATGGATCGTCGAAGCTTGCATAATTTGGTTTTATCAACCGATGTGAAACCTTCAGGTTGTATCATGTATACATCCTCAAGCAGGTTTCCGTTAAGGAAAGCTGTTTTCACATCCATTTGCCATATCTCATAATCATAATGAGCTGCTATGGCTAGGAGCATCCGAATGGATTTAAGCATAGCTACTGGCGAATAGGTTTCGTCATAATCAATTCCTTGTTTTTGACGATATCCTTTTGCCACTATCTAGCCTTAAAGGTAACAACATTACCTTCCATGTCGGTTTTCTTCTTGAAAACCCACTTGCACCCTATGGGTTTGATCCCTTCAGGTGGGTTAACCAAGTCCCATACTTGATTTCCTACATGGAATCCATTTCCGACTTCATGGCCTCAAGCCATTTGTCCCTTTCTGAACTTTTCAGAACTTCTTCATAAATGATAGGTTCGTCATCACCAATGAGCAACACGTCGTTCGATTCACTTACGAGAAATCCGTATCTCTCTGGAATGTTGCGTGTCCTATCAGACCTACGAAGAGGTGGTGTAGTTTTAGGTTCAACTGATAGCTCATCACTATGAGTTCTCGGTTGTGGGTCTAGACTAGGTGTCTCTGTAATGTCTATTGGAGTTTCTTGAACTTCCATCAAGCTCAATGCCACTCCCACTGTTTTCTTGTAAAAGAAATTCTTTTTCCAGAAATACAGCATGCCTTGAAACAAACACCTTTTGTTCCAAGGGATGATAGAATTGGTAACCCTTCGTTTCCTTAGGGTATCCAATAAATAGACATTTATCAGACTTAGTATCCAATTTGTCTGACTACAACCCGCTTCACATAAGCAGGACAACCCCATATCTTAAGGTGAGTTAAGTGAGGTTTCTTACTATTCCAAATCTCATATGGAGTAGTAGAGACTACCTTGGTCGGGACTCTGTTTAGCAAGTAAACAGCTGTCTTAAGTGCATAGCCCCAAAAGGATTTTGGAAGAGTTGCATGATTCATCATCGACCTAACCATGTCCATCAAGGTTCGGTTGCGCCTCTCAGATACACCATTATGCTGTGGTATATACGGCGGAGTCCATTGGGATAATATCCCATTGTCCCTAAGATAATCTTGAAACTCTTGACTTAAGTATTTCCACCCCGATCGGATCGAAGTATTTTAATACTTTTGCCAAGTTGTTTCTCTACTTCATTTCTGAATTCTTTGAATTTATCAAAAGCTTCAGATTTGTGTTTCATCAAGAACACATAACCGAATCGTGAGTGATCATCGATAAAGGTGATGAAGTAGTTATAGCCTCCTTGTGCTTGAGTTGACATTGGTCCGCATACATCGGTATGTATTAGACCAAGCAACTCTCCCACTGGATTACCTTTTCCGGGAAAGGGTAATTTGGTCATCTTGCCTTTTAAGCACGATTCGCATGTATCAAATGAACCGGGTTCAAATGATTCCAAAATTCCACATCGGTGTAATTCGGTCATGCGTTTCTTACTTATATGGCCAAGACGACAGTGCCACGTGTAGGAGTCTATTCGATTATCTATTCGAGCACGTTTGTTGCTAACTTCGATATTGAAAACGTCACTGGATAAATCTAACGTGTAGATGCCATTGCACAAAGTTCCATTCCCATAAAGAACGCCATTTAAAGTTATGTAACAACAATTGTTACTGAAAGTTAAATGATAACCTTTTTCATTCAAACATGAAATAGATACAATGTTCTTTATTAATGAAGGAACAAAATAACAATTATCCAATTCTAAGACACGTCCAGTGGGGAGCTTTAGCAAATATGTTCCGATGGCAACAGCAGCAATCTTTGCTCCATTTCCAACTCGCAAATTCGCTTCTCCTTGACGAGTCTTCTTCTATTCCTTAGCCCCTGTATGTCATTACATATATGTGAGCTACACCCAGTATCAAGTACCCAGGTATTTGAGGAAATAGAGTGACATTCAATAACGAAGATACCTGAAGAGGATGGGGCATCGGATGCCTTCTTCTTCAAGGACTCAAGTTGCAGTTTCTTCGCCAGTGACCTCCTTGCCACAGTGATGGCAAGTCCTTTTGGTTTCTTTTCAGTCTTTGGCCTTTTTCTTCTTCCCTTTGTTCTGTTCTTTGGCCTTCCTCTTAGAACCTTTCTTCGAGGAACCAACTAACAGTACCGTTTTGATCCTGCTTTACAGCGGGCTCAACAGCCTTCAGCATGTTGATAACTCAGGAATGGTAGTCTCCAGCTTGTTCATCCGATAGTTCATCACAAATTGTGAACAACTTTGGACAGACAATTCAGAATTAAGTCAATACTTAGTTCATGATCCATTGCAAAAGCCGAGTGTGCCCAGTCGCTCAATGTACCCCAACATCTTTAACACGAATTGTGAGGC
>JAGFNQ010003794.1:435448-467206 GCA_024364735.1 Boesenbergia rotunda | reverse complement strand
ATATCTATGTATATGTTGAATCTCCCTCCACATTTATTATATGTCTTATATTTTGCAACAGAGTATTTCATTTCAGTCATTTTACCCGTTGCGTCATTTAACAACTATTTGTTGAGTTCCATGGCTAAGACTCTGGATGAGTTGGTCGACTGTTCTTCGAGTGAACCCGACCGCCGCGACAGGTAAACTAGCATCAAATTGTTCGTCGGCTCCAGTAGCAAGTCCCTCTGGCAATGGATGCCTGCAGAATCAAACTCACAAGTCAAAGCCCAAGCCATGCGAGGAAAGTTGAAAGGGTAGAACTCAAGAAAGTGTTTATTGGCAACTTCATTTTACAATGCCAAAGACAATGAAAGCAAAAGATTTCATTGATGAGTCAAAAAGATGAATGAGAATATAAACAAACCCAGTGCCGTTCATCAATCTTGAAAAGTGAAAATTTCCATTCCCTTGATTCAATTCCATCGATATAAACCGATATATCAGTCCAGTTTTTGTGGTGAAATTCAAGCCTGTGAAAGCCAAAGCCCAAGCCAGCACCAGTAGCTTTGGACGAATGCCTCCTTTAGACACCAGTATCTACAAAACAATTGAAAACAGCAGATAATAGTTAGTGAACTCCTGCTCCACAATGCAAAATGTCACAAATGATCACCAACAGATGAACATAAGTGATCATTTACATCAAGGTAATAATATCAGAGTAATAATATTGCGTTCGAACTTTCCCAAAGTAAATTTCATAAGTGAATAGAACAACCTTGAAACCATGTGAAAGTGTCTACTAAGAGTGTACAGAATCATAACAATGTTCAGATTCACATACCTGTAGAACTCACACAACTTTACTTCTGAAGCACCAGCCTTTGCAATGTTCTTCCACTCTAATGCAGTTAAATATGATGAAAAATTACTCATGAACTCATGTTCTGCTGTTTGTTCTGGTATCATAATGGAAACGATATCTAGACCAACAAGACAGAGAGGATCAGATACTATGCCCACATAATCTCCATGATGCGAAACGTTGAAGTTGAAATTTGGAAATGAAGAACCTATGCTATTAATCTGCAATAGTTATATGGAAATACAAATTAGACAACATTGCAAGCCAGAATCAGAATGAGTACCGAACGATATCTTCTGCACATTATTGAGCCTACATTTTCTTCATCATGCATAAAGTGACCCCAGAAATAGAAGAAAAACTCAGCAAAGAGAATGACAATCATACCATATACGGTTTTCCCTCAAGTGTCCGATGTATAATTATCTTGTCATAAGGTATACCTAAAACTTCATGCACAAGTGAGTATTGAAGTAGTCGACTTACAAGAGCTCGTTTTCTATCATCAAACTTCACGTACCTGTCAAACAGAAAAATTTGTAGGATGGTTCACTCAATGCCCTACACAAATGAGTAGAACATATGCAATTCATGTTTAACCAAATTCTTTATTATGCATGAAGAACTATACAATAGAAGCACAATATCTAAGTTGATGCAAATGCTCATTGTCATCACCAGAGATACATAAGAAAATCAATGACTATTGAAAAGGCCACATGAATAGGTGAAAAAATTCCTCCAAAACATAATTTACACCATTCTGTTAGGACCTCCATGAGAAGGCAAGAAGCTTTAACAAGTTTGAAAGGTTGGAACCGATATCGAGTATCAAAGTAGTACATAATCATGATGAAAATGCAATACTTTGTCATCAGTTAAAGCTATATGTGGTCAACCCTACAACATAAGATTTGCAGCTTCTTGTTGTTGCTGCTGTTGTTGTATAAGAACACAAAGGCTAACAGGCAAAAACTATCACAGGATTAATCCACTGAAAGAATAGATTAAAATAAAAGAACAGGTTTTGGAGTTTTCTTGATCCATGGTAAGAAAAGGTGATCTACTTGGAAGAAAACTGTGCCCTAAAGAATAACTAGAACTGAAGAAAAAGCTTATTACACTTTGTCAGTATCCTTTTAGAAATTGCTCAAGGTCATCATCATACCTGGAAGATTTGAACGAACCAGAAGGTGGTTGCAGTGGTAATCAGGTTGTATACAAAATTTAAATCAGAATAAAACAGTGTATACCTCCACATGTAGCTCAGCTTCACATACTGACAACAGAGAATATTATTAGGAAAAATAATAAAAAATTAGAATAAAACATTATGACTGAGGTGAGCATACTTGGGTGTTATCAAGAAAGACTGTTTCACATACCTCCATATGTTACAACTACAAAAGAATATAAAGCATACCTAGATGGACTTGTGAGGTAGAGACATGCTCGTTTGCAGTTTGTAGCATCTACATGCTCAACTAACAGGTCAACATCTTCCTCCTATATATTACACTGACAGAAGATTACAAAAGCTAGAAAATTTACACTGATAACTATTATACAGATATCTTGTACTTGCATATTAATGCAAGCAAACATCCTTTCACTGCATGTGACAAGTTTTCCAAACTCACAAGTTTTACAACACATCATCAATCACTTAAGAGTTTCACGAGTTTTTCAATTCACAAGTTTCATAATCAATCCGCGATTGGGGCCAACTTCTGAAGCTCGATCTCATAACTATCCTTTAACACTGCCTAAAAAAATGGAATTAGAAATTATAGAAAATACAATATAATGTAAGCTACTTTTAAAAAAAACATCATTCCATGAACTTAAATCTAAATAGAATAATGATCTTGTATGATTCCAAACCTATTCAGAAATATGATCTTGAATGCACTCCGTCAACTCGGCCCGAACCTCATCAATTTGATCACGAGAGTAACCTGTTTTTGTGAACTGTGAACACAGACAAATTAAATTGGCGAGTGGTTAATGGGAAAAACAATCAACACTGATCACTTTGCAATTCTAAATAGTTAATGTCAAAGAATTTGAGATAAGCTTAATATAGTTACTATTGATCTCAGTGAATCTCTCTCGATAGTCTCAACTTCTTCAATAATTTGTTTCATGTATCTCATCACAAAAAAACCGCATTGTTTCGCATCCGGTTGTTGAGGAGCCTATATATGGTAATTATTGTCAAATAGTTAACGAAAATTATACACATTCCAATATATGTTAAACAAAAGCATACATACCTTAACTACTTCCCACTTAGCATTTTTTTCTCCCTTTCCTTCCCTTGGTAGAATTAAACAAGCGTAATGCCCTTCATACGTTATGAATATTTGTTATACAAAAGCTTCCTTTAAGGGAAGTCGCCCTTGGGGAATAACATGTTTTATGGTAGTAAACGGGTTAAGGAGCTCAAGTTGTTACAACTTGCTGAAGCTCATTTCAAATATAGTGAGCCAACACTGAACTATAATTTTAACTATCTCACTATTTGAACCTACTGTTGTGTTTTGTTCAAACTTATTTTCTTTCTGAACACACTTCTTTATAAGCTCATGAATACATTGCGAACAAACAAACTTGTATGCTTGTAAAAAAGATTCATTTATAGTTCCATAAGAATTTCCATTTACAAGGAATTTCAATTAATAGCTTATGAATAGGTTCACAAACAAGATTAGTTACACGCTTGATGGGACATTCATAAAGAAATTCAGTTGTAGGCATTTTGATAGACCAATAAAGTTACAGTAGGATTGCATTGGATGTTGCCTCAACGTAGATTCAATAGAATACACAAGCTTCTAAGCTCAGGCTTGTTCAGCAACATAAACAAGCGTAGGCTATACCGAGCTTTCCAAATCTAATATTATTAGCCATCAAGCATGAATTTTCAGTAGTTTAAACGTGAAATAAATTTAATCTAAAGCTTACTAGTAATTTGTTTAACCAAGCTGAAAAAGCTATGACATGAACCTTGCTTGATTTTAGCTGCATAGGAGTTTGGACGTAAAGCTAAACCATCCAAGCTGAACTACCAAAAATACATTTCAAGTTGTTATCTTCTTGGTGAGATGGTAGTTAAAAATGGAAAAAACTTGAGTGGTCAGTCTCATCACAAACCCAAAAAATGAAAATATACTAATTATTTTGAACACTAGCAAGGAAGACCAACAAAATCACTTGACCTATTTGGATGAATTTGGAAAAGAAAAATTCAGGACAACTAGTGGATATAAACCATAAGTGAAAATTAGTACAGTCTATGAATTTTGGCCCTTCAATTCAGTCAAAGATCATGTTGTCCAATCTTTTCAGTAAAGATAATTGGCCGATTTGTAGTAATTCAAGGTGTTTTTACATGACTAAAGTACCAGATATCTCCAGTTTAGAATTTTGACAGAAGACTCCTAAAAGATTGATTAGGAATTCAACTTTTTTCCGTAATGCTACCATAAGGTGCCCGAGCTACTTATTTATGTAGTGTAATGCGTCCTCTTAATCAGGCAAGAAGTGGGGACATTAAATTCACCGAGAATGAACTCAGGAACTCTAAAACCCAACTGTTGATTGGCAAACGAGATTAACTCAGTTGTTTCATCAGGTCCAATCTTCCAATAACCTAAACAAATTAAGATAATATGCATTCTTGAGCCACAATTAAGACTGAATGCTTTGTGCAGTGTGTTGAGCAGGATCACGAAGTACTAACGAAGCAAAAGAAGAAACAAGCAACTAGGTACCAAGAATAGTTTAAGAACCTGCGGAGGAGCCAACAAGTATGATGCCACGAGGGGAGAGCGTATCGGAGACCCACTTGCAAACGGCGATGACGTCGTTGATCTCGGCAGAGCCGAAGATGGAGGCCCGGCCGGAGGAGCGGCCGGCGCCCCTCATGTCAAAGGTAACTGCCTGGTATCCCCTCTCGGCGAGTCCGGCGGCGATCCCCCGAAGTAAGCCCTGGAAGCCGCCGAGGACGCTGTATGGGTGGACAAGAACGAGGACGAGATCGTTCACGGGAGGATCCGTCGGTTTGAAGAGCCGCACGTGAAGCTTGACGCCATCGCTGGTCTCCACGGTCTGAGACTCCATCCCCATTACCCCAACAGCTGTGATAGGCGGCAGCAGGGAGCAGAGATAGTAGTGGGGGATCTTGATTCGGAGGAAACTGAAGAGGAAAGACCGGATCTTAACCGAGAGAGGATGACCAGGTTTTTTATCTTTTGCACGTGAAGCTTGACGCCATCGCTGGTCTCCACGGTCTGAGACTCCATCCCCATTACCCCAACAGCTGTGATAGGCGGCAGCAGGGAGCAGAGATAGTAGTGGGGGATCTTGATTCGGAGGAAACTGAAGAGGAAAGACCGGATCTTAACCGAGAGAGCAGCAACATAGGTTTTTCCACTCGACGGACGAAGAGCTCGTGAAGGATATTTCTTGGTGGTGAGCTAGGAGAAGATGTATGTTCATCAGATCGTACACAATATCGATTTCGTGGATAGGAGAGGACGAGGGAGGTGGCAATGAGGGAGGTGGAGGGAGATATTTCGCGGAGAAAAGAAGCGCGGAGAGATTTTTCGCGAGCCGCCGAGGGTTGGCAATGAGCGAAGTGGAGGGAGGGGATGTGTTTTTTATTTTAGCGGGAAATACGACAACGCTTTTAAAAAACGCTTTTGTAACAGCGTTGTCTTTCATCCGAAACCACAACACTAAGCACATCGCATCATTATAAAACGTTGTCGTTATTAAAAAGTAAAACACATAGACAACGCTTTTCACTAAAAACGTTGTAAAACAAAAAAAGACAATGTTTTTTTTAAAAAACGTTGTCGATTGGGCGTTGTTGATTGCAAAAATTCTTGTAGTGCCGTCTGGGTACCTAGGACTAGTTTCAAAAGTTAGTCTGACACTTGACCTACTCAGTACCAGGGTAGGGCGAGCTGATAGTACGTTAGGGAAGCTGATCTAAGGAGTCAGGTAGGGGAAGGCGTCCTCTATTTGGTCTTCTTAGCCCAGTGGAACTAGCCGAAGCTACCTCGCCACATCCTAGACTAGTTAGACCAAGGAGTTTCAATAGGTAGGTTAAAAGTACAACTTCCTTAAGCGGTTTTGCCTAGAAAGTGGTTGTTGATCCAATAAGGCTTCGGCCAAAGAAGACCTCTGTGCCTCGCCACGGCCTGAAAACCAATTATGGAAGTATACTTTTAAACTGCTTCTTGTTAAACCTGAATCTAACAAAAGGTCAGATTAACTTTTATAAATCAAACTCAAACTTATCTCACACAAATCATAGGATCCCTTTGATTGACAACTTAGATCAAGTGAGATGAATAAGGACAACTAAAATCAAAATTTAAAATTCAAATTAACAAAATCAAAATTTCAAAATTTAAATTAACAAAATTAAAATTTCAAAATTCAAATTAACAAAATCAAATTTCAAAATTCAAATTAACAAAATTAAATTTCAAAATTCAAATTAACAAAATCAAATTTCAAAATTCAAATTAACAAAATCAAATTTCAAAATTCAAATTAACAAATTCAAAATTCAAAATTAATAAAATTCAAATTCAAAAATTCATAAAAATTCAAATTCAAAATTTAAATTCAAAAATTAATAAAATTCAAAATTCAAATTCAAGTTTTAAATTCTTTAGGATGTTTAAAATTTTCTTAAATTTTTTTTAAAAAAAATAATTCAAAAACTTAACCTAAGTTCTAAATCTTTTACTTAACTGTAGGTAAATAAATGAATTATTGACAGTGGGTGCTCCAGACACATGACTGGGGATCCCACCAAATTTACAGAACTCAAGTATAAAAGACTAGGGACCGTTGCTTTTGGAAATAACGGTAAACTTAAGGTAATTGGCCTAGGTAATATTGAACTTGAGTCTGATTTTATAATTACAAATGTATTACTTGTTGAAAATTTTCACTTCAATTTACTGAGTATTAGCCAATTGTGTGACACTGGTTATAAGGTTAGGTTCCTATCCAATGAATGTCTGATCAAACACAATGACAACCCAAACATCACACTTAGAGGACTTAGGCACAATAACATTTATGAAATTAAGTTAACCTGTCCCTTAGAAAATTGTCTTTTAACCCATAAGGATGAGACTTGGCTCTGGCATAGGAGACTTTCATACACTCACTTCAGAAAACTACCTAAACTAAAAGGTTTAGTTAGAGGCCTACCAAAGTTATCTAACCTTGAGTCAACCTTATGTAACGCATGTCAACAAGGAAAACAAACTAGGTCAACCCACAAACCAACTAGTCAAACTCAAACTAAGTCAATTCTTGAATTAATTCACCTAGACCTATTTGACTTACATGGGGTAAAATCAATTAGTGGAAACCTTTACTGTTTAGTAATCATAGATGACTATTCAAGATTTACCTGGGTAAAATTTTTAAAAAATAAAGATGAAACTTTTGATATGTTTACTCAATTTTGTAAATTAGTAGAAAATGAAAAAGGGATTAAAATTAAAAGACTTAGGAGCGATAACGGCGGGGAATTCAAAAATAAAAAATTTAACCAATTCTGCTTAGAAAATGGCTACCATCACGAATTCTCTTGTCCTAAAACACCTCAACAAAATGGAATAGTAGAAAGGAAAAATAGAACACTACAAGAAGCAACCAGAACAATGCTAAATGAATACAATCTACCTAAATATTTTTGGGCTGAGGCTGTTAGTACAGCCTGTTATGTACAAAATAGAATAACTATAAATAAAAATCTAGGAAAAATAACTTTTGAAATCTATTATGAAAAACAACCTAATATTAAGTATTTTAAAGTATTTGGATGCAAAGTGTATATATTAAACACTAGAGAACACTTAGGAAAATTTACCTCTAAGGTTGAGGAAGGTATCTTTGTAGGTTATTCCCTTACCAGTAGAGCTTATAGAGTTTATAATAAAACTACCCTAAGAATTGAAGAAACTACAAATGTAAAATTTGATGAAAAGTCTAGCCCAAATAACTTTGATCAAACCACCTACCAACCAATTGATTTTGTTAGTACTGACCCAAATGAAAGCCAATTTGAGGACCGAGACCATGATCTTACTGAACCTGCACCTGAATCTGAACCTAACCAACCCAGAACTATTCGAGTTAGCTCAGCCCACCCAACTGATCAGATCATAGGCGATCCAGAGCTAAGGGTTCAGACCAGATCAGCATTTAGGAACCTTAGTCAAATTGCCTTGATTTTAAAAATTGAACCCAAGTCTATAGAAGAGTCCTTACTTGACCCTGATTGGATCATAGCCATGCAGGAAGAGTTAGCCCAATTTGAACGTAGTCAAGTCTGGGACTTAGTACCCTTACCTAAAGGCAAGAAATTTATTGAAACTAAATGGGTCTTTAGGAATAAACTTAACGAACAAGGAGAAACAGTCAGGAATAAGGCTAGGTTAGTAGCTAAGGGGTTTAGCCAAGTAGAAGGACTTGATTATGATGAAACCTATGCCCCTGTAGCTAGACTTGAGTCCATTAGGATGCTTTTAAGTTATGCAGCCCATAAGGGATTCAAGTTGTATCAAATGGATGTTAGGTCAGCCTTCCTAAATGGCCTGATTAAGGAAGAAATCTATGTAGGCCAACCCCCAGGTTTTGAAAGCCTAGAATATCCTGACTATGTCTTTAAACTTAAGAAAGCCTTATATGGACTTAAGCAAGCCCCTAGGGCCTGGAATGAAAGATTGTCTAACTACTTAGTATCTAAAGGCTTTAACCAAGGCAAAATTGACCCAACACTATTTGTTAAAACTCTAAAAACTGATATTTTTATAGCTCAAGTATATGTAGATGATATAGTATTTGGCTCAACTAACTCAAATTTTTTACAAGATTTTATAACGGTAATGGAAAATGAATTTGAAATGAGTTTAGTAGGTCAAATAACTTTCTTTTTAGGGTTACAAATAAAACAGACTAGTGAGGGTACTTTTGTCTATCAACAAAAATACACTAAAGAATTACTTAGAAAATTTAGAATGGATCGTGCTAAAGAAATTAAGACACCTATGGCTACCAATCAAACTATAGATAGTGACACAAATGGCAAACCTGTTGACCTTAAGTATTATAGAAGTGCTATAGGTAGCTTACTTTACCTAACTGCAAGTCGACCTGATATTCTCTTTGCAGTTAGTATGTGTGCTAGGTATCAAACATGTGCTAAAGAATCACATCTAACCCTAGTTAAAAGGATATTTAGGTATCTCAAAGGGACAGAAAGTTTAGGAATTTGGTACCCTAGAACAACCCAGTTTGAACTTATTGGATTTTCTGACTCAGATTATGCTGGCTGTAAATTAGATAGAAAAAGTACCAGTGGTGGATGCCAACTTCTAGGACCCTCACTAGTTAGTTGGTTCAGTAGAAAACAACATTGTGTTGCCCTATCCACCACTGAAGCTGAATACATAGCAATGGGTGAATGTGTAGCCCAATTACTCTGGATGATGCATACCTTAAAAGATTTTAAGTTAGATTTTAAGAAAATCAAAACTTTTATAGATAATCTAAGTTCAATTAATCTAACCAAAAACCCAATTCACCACTCTAGGACCAAACATATAGAAATTAAGCACCATTTTGTTAGAGATCATGTTAATAAAGGGGAAATAGAACTTAATCATGTTGAATCCAAATCTAACCTAGCTGACATATTCACTAAACCACTTCCTAAATCCAAATTAGCAATTTAAGAAGGTTAATAGGAATGTGTGTTGTAGACTAGGACTGACCTAATCACTTTTACTCAACTCACAAATTCTGTTTGACACATAGCTTGAGTTAGAGTTAATTTTTGTACTTGCATTTTTTGTACTCTCTAAAATGTGTATTTTTTAAACTTGATTTTCAAAATTGACTTTGATTTTCACACTTAATTTTTTTAAAAAAAAATTAACTTTGATTTCAAACTTGACTTTCGAGACTGGTGGACTTAGCCTAAGTTTGACCCCTAGAGATGCATGTTCCTATAGATTTAGAGGCTGCATCTCACAAAGCACATTAAGTATAACATGTTTGTATATGCTAAAACTTAGAACAAGGTGAGATGCATAGGGTATTGCCTGGACTTTAGAATGCTTAAACTTGTGCATCGTAGCAAGTCTGGGCGTTAAATACCAACTTCATATTGATCAAGTCAAGTAGTCTTTCTGTAAAGCTAAGCTAGACACTAGTACTTGACTTGACTAACCTAGTGAAAACTACTATCCTATAGATAGTTAGCTAGTAACTACAGTTAGACATTCAAAATGGGCTAAACTTTCTTACTTGGTTCAGGGGGAGCTTGAGTTTATATTTTGTATTCTAACTCTCAAAAATGTTTAGTGAAAACTGTTTTAGAAAATATCTTCTTTAATTGAACAAGGATTTAAAAAAAATATCTTGAAATTTCCTTTAACATTTATGCTCTCAGATTGTTTGTGTTAAATTAAGAATTTGACTTACCCCTCTGAATCAGTTTAGAAACTTAGTATGCTTGTTAAGCATTTTTTTCCCAAATACTTAAAGTATTTTTTACTTGGCTGGCATATTACTTGATTGCTTGTTTTATTTCTGATGCTTGCACACTTATTATTTCTTTGTTTTGATGAATGCCAAAGGGGGAGGGTTTAAGGGTTGAGTTAGAAAATTAAAAATTTCTGATCTTAGAGCATGTCATTTGCATATTATTCTTGGACTCATTGCTTTATCTGGTATTTTCTAACTTTAACCCAGGTTGTCATTGCATCAAAAAGGGGGAGATTGTTGGTGCAATTTGCACTAATAGTTAAACCTGAGTTTTGATGAATGACAAATAGGTTAAAGTTAGACTTGCTTTTGGTTTTGATCTCTTTACTAAGTGTGCAGGGTTGAAAGACTTAGGACCTGACACCAGGCTGAAGTCCAGGGTGGTTGAGTCCTGGCGGGAAGTCCAGGGTGGTTGAGTCCTGCGAGAAGTCCAGTTGGGTTCACGGGGCCTGACAACTGGCTGAAGCCCAAGTTGGTTGAAACTTGGCAAAAAGACCAGGGTGGTTGAGCCCTGGCAGGAAGACCTGGTGGGTTAAGAAGTTGAGTAGAGCTGCACGAGGTAAGTGAGGTAAGTCACTGGAGGAGCGAACCAGTGAGGACGGGTCCTATTTTAGGACTGTAGGCGCGGTCCAACTTAGGCCCATTTTGGTGACTCGGTTGAGTCCTGGTTAGATCCTTATCCAGGTTTGGACGGGGTCTAATTAACTCTAAATGCATTAACTCTATTTTACAGAATTTATTTAATTAGATTCTAAATGCATTAACTCTATTTTACAGAATTTATTTAATTAGATTCTAAATGCATTAACTCTATTTTACAGAATTTATTTAATTAGATTTTGTAGTTGAATTTTATAAAATTATTCCTTATCTAAAGCCTTGGTGGAGGATAAATTATCAATTAAATTATTCGTATTTCCTTCTTTTTAGAGAATAAAATTATTCCTACTAATGCTTAAAATTCTCACGTAAAGCTTAGCTGGAAGGATAAAATCTCCTTTTAAATTATTAATAAAATTGTAAGAGGATAAAACCTCTCGGTTAACTTTTCAATATTCTGTATTTATATTTTATTTAAATTATTTTCTTAATTGAAGCAAAGGATAGAAACATTATCTTTTTTTTAATTATTTTATCTTGTTGATGGATAAAATTTGAGCTGAGAAGATCATGCATCGAGGCACTATAAATAGAAGCAAGCAAGCCCTCTAACAAATAAGAAAATTTGATTCTGGTTCAAGCTTTGGCGCTCTCTTGCTTCCACGCTCCTCTGCTGCGGTTTGTGCTTTGACTCGACGTTGTCCGACCGCTGCTGGAAGATCGCTCCTAACACCCAAGCTGCTTCAGATAAATCTAAGTGTTGGGTAACGAATTTTTTTTTGCACTTAAATTATTTAAGGGGGAAGTGTAGGGCTGTTACACTTCCGCCCAATCTTGTATTCGAATCACTCTATCGGTAGTTTGTCGGTAGAGGTTTTTAGTGGATTGCCCACAGGAAAGGTTCAAGGAACCTGGGCCTTCGAGTAGGAGTCGGCGAAGGCTCCGAACGAAGTAAAACTCCTCGTGTAATTTTTTTTTATTTTTCGCTTTCGCATTTCGTTTTAATTTTTCCTCTGCGCACGTTATAAAAAGCATCGTACAATTTTCTATCGACTCTGATTTTATAACGAAGATTTTAAAAGTCACGTGATTCACCCCCCTCTCACGTGCATCGGTCCTACAATATGTTCACTGATCTCTTCGACTTCTTCATGGCTAGTCATGCACAGAACACCGATCAACCTCCTTCTCCGGTTCTGGAGGAGATGCACATGTGCATTGCCGGTGCCGCCGAAGCTCCTCCGTTTCAGGACGAAGCTGATGATGCACGCTTTGTTCACTTATCTCTTTGGCTTCTCCATGGTTGGTCACACACAGAACACCAACCTCCTTCACAAGGATAATATTGGAAAAAATTTATTGTTAACCCTGAATGAAGAAAAACCCTAGGCTTTCAAGGTGATTGTTGAGACACTCTATGGTCGATGTGATCATGTATTTTGATGTTTGGACAAAGGGTTTATGTTCACCTTTATATTTGATATGTGTATTTGAGTGTGCAGGTTTGTAAGATACACATATAACTCAGCTTAATGGCTTTGGGTCCGATGAATCAGGCGGTGAACTCTTCGTCTCCTGGGGCACCAGTAACCATTAGACACGTGGCCCCAGCGGTTAAAGCAGTAATAAATGCGAAGGATACGAATTGACTTAACAAGAGTCGGAGACAGATGGATAAGATAGGTGGACGCGTCGAGGCGGGCATGTCGGCGGGCGGGCGAGTGTCGGGGGCTCAGATTAGTCGAGTGAACAGCCCACTCGGGGGTGCCAGGCTCGCTCCAAATTAGTAGTCCAGTCAGTCGGACTCAGCGCCTCCTTCGATCAGACTTGAAGGGGATGCTTATGATACCGGTCTAGTGCACGTGTAGCTCGGTCGGCCAGCCTGGCACCACCTAACGCCAGGATGAGCCTGCCAGGTGTGAGCTGACTAGTCTAGCTGGCAGGGTTGGGGGCCCAGGGCCCGCTTGGCCAGGGTGCCCCGACTGAGTGACTAGTTAAACGTGCCCTGATCTGATCCCACGGGGAGAGGACCGAGAGCCCGAGTCCGCCCGCCACCCGGGAGCCTACTACTCTTGCGCCTGAATGACGCGTTAACTGTCAAAGATCGATCGAACCACACCCGAGTGGTTCCTAGTCGACAATCTTCCTCTGCCGCAACCCCCTGACCCGGAGACACGACCGATAATCCGTGCTCGAGTGCCTCTCAACTCGGAACTCGAGCGTCCATCAACTTAGGAAGTAGCCTGGCCCAACCTAAGGAATATCGATCGCAGGACCCAACCCCACTCAAGACAGTCGCCCGGCATGACAGCTCGACATTATTAGTCCACAGCGAAATACCCACTCTCTGACTCCCCACTAAGCAGAACTGTGTAGAAGTCGACGCAGGCCAGCTCAGGCCTGATGTCATCCCTGCCTGAATCGCGGATATCCCACTGACACAGAATGACCGTCTGACTTAGTATGATCTTCTGACATAGTATCTTCTGGCCATCCCCTTACACCCCGTACTAGGTATCCCACTTTTGGTCAGATCGAGTGGCGCCGGACGACGTCAGTCGGCAAACTAATAGCGCCCTCACCCTGCCCCACATGCGACACCCTACCCTGCTCCGCATGAGACAAAAGGTGGCAGAAAGGCAGAAGGGTAGGAGCTGTCGGTTTCCTCGGCTATATTAGCTCCTCCACTCCCCACTTCACAGGGACGCGCGAGAATCTCTTGTTCTTCTGTTCCATTGCTTTCTTGCTCTTCCACCACCGAGGATTGACTTGATCGCCGGAGGGTCTTGCCGAGGATTTTTTCGACAGGTTTGCTAACGGTCATCCTCTTATAGATCGGAGCCAGGCTCAGTAATTTGTGGCACTTGAGAGATCACTTTACTTTTAGGAGTTTATCTCACTTCATTTCACGACATGATCATGTATTAATTATGATTTTATAAAGATAAAACTTGAACCCTGTATGATTGCCTCTATGTTGATTATCCACCTTCCAATAAATGATGTCACTGCATAAAGTTAAACTCCTAACTTTTTAATAATATATAATCAAATGCAAACAAAATTATAATATATATCTAAATAAATTGATTTAAAGTGCTACCAACCATAATAATTTATTAAATTTTACAGGTGACGACTGCTAATATGATAGTATAAAATTATTTAAAAAAATAATTAATAAAATTTTTTTAATGACGAAATATAAAATTATTCAAGGATATAGATGATGTGTTCATAAAATTAATTTTAATAAAAAAGTAACATATGGAATATATTTTAAGTTTTAAATTAATTTGTGAGTCGAGAAAAAGGTTTAATATGCATATACATATAATAACAAGTGGTAAGCATTTTATGTTATCCATATTATAAAGCAGTGAAATAAAAAAAATGTAATTAAAAAATAGCAATATCATTTTTCTTGGCTTAATTCGAGAGATTATAAAACAAGTTGTAATAATACTTTCGCACAAAAGTACAATTAATTATATGATAATAATAAGTATATGCGAAGAAACTCAAATAAATAATATATTTCTTACAATTTTAAAACTTACAGGAAGAGATCTTATAGTTTAATTAAGCAGTAGTAGTTAATAATTCAAGGCCGGATTGATTATGTATTAATTAAGCAGCCGGCGCAGTGCCTAGGTTGTCAGAAAGAATCCTCAAGACTTGCACTTGCAACCTCAGCCGCCGGATGTACTCCGCCGTGCGCAGGAGCAGCTGAGCCGCCGTCAGATCCCGGCCGCCCGGCACCAGCCTCTGCAGCTCCTTCACCCTCCTGCTCACCCTCACCGGCGCCGCTTTAACTCCCCGGCCTCCGCCGCAGCTCTTCGCGGTCTGGTTCCGCCTTCCCCTCGCCGCCTCCTGCTGCCACCGGCGCTGTCTTCGCGGCGAGTTCATCGCGAGCTAGCGATCGGGAGCGGTGAGTGTCGAAGGGGAGGAAGAAGAGGAGGATGTTGAGTCGGCAAGAAGGAGATGAGTTTATTATATAAGCAAGATACAGGGCCGAAGTCAATTTCCAATTCGCCCCCTATATTCTAAAATTTAAATTTACAACTCAAAACTTTGCCGAATGCCCTCCTAAACCCGAAAAGATTTAACACAATTGACATTTCCGAAACATCGCGGGGCGAACCGAAGCGTCCGCCGAAGGTCGATCCATTCATGGGGAGCTTTTGTCGCGCTGCGGCGGCGGGGGCCACGGGATGGACGCCACGTCATGTCATGTGCACGTGTCTGACAGCGTTGTCGCACGTGTGGGACAGCGCGTGTGAATATATAGATTTGTTTATGGACACACACGAGGGTTTGTTTTTTTAAAAAAATAATAATTAAATGATTCAGAGCAAATATCAATTAAACCCGAATGCGAAATCTGACCTAATTGGGATGGTATAGAAGAGCAATTCACCAATGTAATATTAATTAATATAATAAAAAATGACTTGATTTGAACACTCATATTAATGGGTCAAATGAAAGATAAGACCCCAATAGTTGGAAAATTTAGATTTAATAGTGATGATGGCCCTCCATGCATTATGTTAGAGTCCAAAAGCAGGGGATGGACATATATTAATTAATCCATGTATTCATAATTTATATATATAAAGCGTGCATGTGCTTGCATGTGCTACGGCCATTCCTCACCAGCTAAGCAAGAAAGGAGCAAGTCAATGATTAATAGCTAGGGTCGCAATTCAGATCGAGTCGTATCATTTTGACTTATGATAGATTTAGTTTTGACTCCAAAATGACTATTTAATTATTAACAAAAACACAATCATTAATCAACTCTATAAGATTCAAAGGCAATAATACATCAAAGGTAATCGTCTACTCTCGTAGTGCCCAGAGAACGTTGTCGCGGAGGCTCATCGTAATTCCTCAGCGCACAACAAGTGACCGCATAGACGAGTATGAGGAAGCAGAGCAGTGCGATGTTGGCGACGGTGAGTTTCTTCCATCCGCCCTTGAGCGTTATGATAACTCCAGTCTTGCACGCGTCGCACGCGTAGCAAAGCTTGTCCTCGTCGTTGCTCCACGCCGAGCAATCGGACGGCGAGGACGCAGCGTCGAAGCTCGGGCTTACCCACGTCGTCGTGTTCACGTACATGAACTTGCAGTACCTCGGCGGCTTGCAACAACCAGACTAAAAAATATAAGAAAAGAAATATATAAATATAAATATTTAAAGTCGTGGTGGTGTTTTGTAAAATTGATAAAGGGTGATTTACCTGGGTCTGGGAGAAAAAGGAAATTATCTAAAATTCCATGGAGGGATTGGTAAATGTCGATCGTACCTGAATCGGCGACAGCTTCTCGTAGAAGTCGACGTCCGTCGGGCTGGCCGCGACGCCGGCGGCACGATTGCACGCGCCGCTCTGCTTCAGACACGACTCGATCACGATCCAGTTATTCCACTCGCGCACCCTCTTCGTCAGCCAGTGCGAGAAGTCCGTCAGGCGGTGCTCCTTGATATGCCCCGGCAAGCCCCTGTGCGTCACCACCAGCAACGCCACCGTGAGCGCCACGGCCGCCACGATCACCGCGAAGAGCAGCGCGAGGTACGCCCACAGGAAGGTCCGCCGACGGAAGCAGGCGCCGACGAAGCCCAGCGCCGAGGCCACGAGCGTCGCCGCGCCCATCGCGAGCAGCAGCGGGAACAGGACCCGCTCGCACTCCGTCGCGCTGCCGTGCAGGCGGAGCCACAGCGCCACCCCGATCGCCGACAACGACGCCAGCAGCGTCAGGAGGTTGAGGGTGCCCACCACGCCGTTGCTGATCCTTGCCATTGCTGGAGTTATCTCTTCCCTGTCGTTTTGTCCATGGCAGGGGAGGTGCCGATCGGCGGGGATTAAATGAATCGCTCGCCGCAAATTCCATGAGAGGTGAGTTGGAATCGGAAGAGAAACGGAGGAAGAATGAGTTGGAATCGGTTTTTCTTAGCCATGATCGGGTGAAAGAGTCTCCACTATAATTGGAAAAAATAAATGCAATTTTTCCTAATTTTACATCAAATATTTAATTTAGTAAAACTTGTCTGTAATTCGATAATAAAATTATTATTATTTTTACAAAGAAAATGTAGGGGAAAATAGCTGAAAAATGATCACAATTACTCAGTGCGATGGTAAAAATTGATTCGCTCTAATGCCCCATCCATCCATTCCAGACAAGGGCGAAATAAAAAAAATTAAGGGGCTAAATTACACAAATAATTTTTTTTGAATAAATATATTTAATAATTAAAGTTTTACATCAACAACAACCAAAATGATAAAAAAAATATAATTATAAAGCTACCGTTGATTGGCACTGGACGAAGTATTAGTCTTGGATATGAATCTGTTGTGAGAAGTCGATACAAGAAAAGGCAATTAGATTCTACGAGATTGCATTTGTTGAAAATAATGCAATATTTGCTCATTTTCAATTGTAGAAACAATATCCTTCTCAAATGTATACAACTAGATTATCATTCATCCATTTTCTCCCATTCTATTACGTAAATCAATCTTCACAATTTTTATTGTAGAAAAAACTCTTTTAACTGAAACAGTTGCAACTGATAAAACTAATGTCAACTCTAACATACGATAAACCAATGGAAAAACCAAATGTATTTCAGTTTCAACCAAAATCTAAGCAAGAATTCCCAAGTCGTCAATTGAAGAAAATTGAGGATCACCCCATAAATTATAAAAGTAACTTATAAGTTATTGTTCCAAAAATAAATAATCAGCACTACAGAAGCCCTCGGGATAAAAATCAACAAGACAGATGAGTTTATGAACATCAAATTGAGAGAAAGAGCTTCTTGGATAAAGACATGTTATGCAACCAAGCAATTCCGTACTAACTTCTGAAAAATTATTATGCATCCCTTGTATAATTAAATCAATAACCTAGCATTCAAATTTGCAACCATGATAAAATTAATAATTAATGAAATTTCATCAACAAACAAAAAAATATAATTTTAGAAATAATACCTGACAAAAAATCTCCACACGATAATGATGAAAATTGGTGATGAGTTACCTTCTGCGTTGCCATGACCACGAGTTAGCATATTGTCCTCTATATCAAGTATCTGGATCATATTCAATTCACAAAATCTGTTAACTTGTTCCAAAATTATCTGTGATCCATCTTCCTTCCTTGAAGTCTTGTAGTCAACTTTTCACACTTCTAATCAAGGACATGGCTTGAACAATATTTTGATATCCTTGTTGTAGGGAAAGTGATAACTTATTTATAATTCCCAATATATACTTCATCAAATCCAACATAAAACAAATTGATAACTCTCCATCTTCTCAATTAAACTCGTGGCAACATCTTTATTCGTAGAACAAGAGGCGTCATCATGTACAATTTCTAACACTGCTATCATTGAAGACAAAGAGGATAGACGAAGTAATGTTATGTAGTATGATCCCCAACGAATATCCCCAGGTCTTACTAAACCAGTGTTTTGATTTTTTTTCCCTTTTCCACTAATGATTTTTCTACTTTCTAATTCAACAATTATCTAAAAATGTTGAATCTGTTGAAGTTGATCTCTCCTCTTACAAGATGCACCAGATATATTCACATGGTGACATACCTAAAAAATTCACTCAAAATATAGTTGTCATTGACAACAGCAACAATAACTAATTAAAGCTGGTGAGAGAAACAATAAACATACATTGCACATGGATTCTTTTACAGTATCAGAGATTTCAACCCATTGAACTTGTTGGTGCAAAGAACATCAGTGATGAACGGTCATCCTTTAGGGTTTCGATATTTGACAATATACTAAGGTTAGTCAATGTGATCATGGGTTAAGCCAAACAGGACCTGATGTTTGGTAGGATAAACCCAGGTTTGATCAAGCTTGATAAAGGGTTAGCCAAACATGACCTGATGTTTGGCAGAACTATAAGTGACAATATACCTAAGGTTTAGTCAAGATGATCAAGGGTTAAATCAAACAGGACTTGATGTTTGGTAGGGCAAACCCAGGTTACTCGGGGAGTGTAACCCTAGGCTTAGTTAAGGGACCAGTCGACTGCTCTGGGGGCAGTCGACTGGTGTCAGCTGGAACAGCTACTGGATTCGAACGTTGTACTGTAACGGTCGAATCTGAGTGGGACCAGTCGACTGCCCCAGGGGCAGTCGACTGGTAGCGGCTGTTTCAGACTCGAGCTCTATTTAAAGGAGCTCGTTTCATGCTACTTTCTCTTGGCGAAACTTACTTGGTTAGAGTGAGTTAGTAGCATGGAGATCTCAGGTAGTGTCCAGAGTTTGTGGAGAGGTTTCTCCACCCACAAGGAGTTACGTGATCTAGCCGGAGGTGCTCCAGGAAATCATCCACCGACGGATTAGGGATCGCCCACCTTACGGGCAGCCGTGGAGTAGGAGTTTATCTCTGAACCACGTAAATCGTGAGTTTCTTCCTTGTTTTAGTTTAGTTTAGTTTTATTGTAGTATATTCCGCTTGCGCAACTAATCGTGTAGGAAGAAAGAGTTCGAAAAATACTATTCACCCCCTCTAGCTACCGAATCGATCTAACAAGTGGTATCAGAGCGAGGGCCGCTCTTGATTGGACTAATCGCTAAGGAAGCAAAGAAAGCTAGAGGAAGAACAATGAAAGACATGTTGGGGGACGACATCTACACTCCACCGCCCTACGACCATGAAGATTTCACATATTGGAAGACAAGAATAGAGACATGGTTCGGAATGGAGTGGGACCTTAGGATTACGCTTGAAGAGCCCTTCGAGATTCCAAAGGATTAGCACGGGAAGAAGCTTAGGCCTAGATATTGGAATCAAGAACAACAAAATCAATCCAAGGCAAACGAAAAGGTAATTGCAACTTTAGTTAACATGTTGCCTACTAACGTGTTGAATTGTGTAGGGGTATATAAAAATGCACATGATCTATGAAAAAAGATAGAAGAAGTCCATAAAAACCCTACACGAGGTCAATTGGTGGAAGAGCCCGAAGAAATTATTTCTAGTGTTCAAGAAGACCAAGAGAAAGAGGAATTATCAACTTCATCAATTGAAATGGTACAATCAAGTGAAGAAGAGGAGGTGTCGACGTCAAGGATTGTGGGGGAGGAGAGACCCTCAACCATGCCGGAACAAGAGGAAGCATCCACTTCATCCAAGGTTGAAGAAGAAGTCAACCTAGCCTCCACCTCCACCAAAGCAAAGAAAAAGGACCATATCGCATGCTTTGGATGCAATGAAAAGGGGCACTACAAGGACAAGTACCCACGAGGTAAAAAGGAGGTAAAAATCTAAACTCATTTCAATTCCGGTTAAATCTAACATGAGTTATAGGATTAGAGGAGCCCAAAAAAAAAAAATAGATGTTTCACATGTGGAGAGTTAAGCCATTATCACACAAAATGCCCAATGAGTGGAAAGCTCAAGCAAATGGAGTATCTAAGAAGATGGGAGAAGGAGGAAAGGAAGAAGAGAAGCTCACGTCAAGAAGGAACTACAAGGGTAAGGGAGGTAATTCCTAACTCTAAATTAAAATGCAATTCAAATTCAAGATCCTCTATGCATGTTAAAAATAGTGTCAATTGCTCATCCATGCATGCTAAAATTCATGAAAATTACTTACTTGTACACAATCATGATTTTAAATATAATGATAAGACTAGGGTTAACAAGGTAGATCAAAACCCTAGGAAATGCATGCATCATGATAAACCTAGGACCTTTGTACCTAAGGATCAAGATAAATCCCAAGAAGGGGAGGCATATGCCTAAGAAGATTGGTAGGTCTAGGAATGTCCAAAGTGGGCATATGGACTCCAAGGTTAAAGGTCTAGAAAAGGAAAATCAAGCCTTGAGGGCAAGACTTGATACATTGAAAAATACCCTAGAAAGATTCAAGATTGGATCAAAGGGTTTATACATGGTGTTGAGTAGTTTAAAACCCAACTATGATAGATCAGGGTTGGGCTACCGGTCTAAGGTCTCCAATGCCAAGGAAAAGAAATATGTTGGGGATACATATAGTCATGGCAAAAAGGAGAAGTCTAAAAATGGCAAAGGGGTGCCATTTAGAGGTAAGAAAAAGGACTTAATCAAAGACAAGATGTCTAAGGTTAAGAGGGTTCATTTTGTAGGCCAAGAATCACCGGAGGCTCACCGGTGTGATCTAGTATGGATCGAGTCACCTAGGAAGGTGGCTAAGGCTAAGAGCTCTAGGAGCCTTTGGGGTCCATGATAGATGGATCTCAAGAGATGATTTTCTAGGAAGTCTATGTGAACTAGGAAATGTGCCAAAAGGATTGGAAGACTTGGGTAAGTCTTAATCCTAGAGAAATTAGCACATTAAAAGGAATATAGGGAGGAAAAGGATGAAAATAGGCTTATATTTGGTAAAATTAAGGTTTAATGGGAAAATAACATATAATTCAGTGCTAAGAATGTATCATGGTCAGGTATTAGAGGATATATCAATGAAAGGCCAGAATTAGGACTTTTGGAAGATGTCTAATTGATACAATTTAGAAAAGGTTGAGTTTCATACCAATCTTGGGATTTGGAGTACATTTATTTGGAAACATATTTTTCCCAAGTAGATATAGGATCCACAAATCTCTCCACGAAATTTAAGAATTTTTGGAGATTTGTGGAATTATTTAGGCATTACTGAAATTAGGCTGAAAAAACTGAAATTCAGGTATCAGTCGACTGCCCTGGGGGGCAGTCGACTGATCCGAGTGAATTCAACCCTAGAAACTCTCTGTTCGTTTTAGCAGTCGACTGCCCCAGAGGCAGTTGACTGATCCATTAGGATTAGAGAGGAATGACATATTGGATGATAGGATATGACTTTAAAATTAAAATCTTTGTTTATGATTCTTGAATAAAGGTTTGCCTCATGGTTTAATGGTATGAAATGAGGCTATATGGATATCATGGAATTCAAGGAGAACTAATGAGTACTTAAGATTCAAGGGATGATATTGAATGATAAGTTCTTAATAAATGAAAGGATATGGAAAAGGGAAGAATTGAGGACAATTCCTTGTGTAAATTAAAATAGTTAGAGTTGACAAACACAAGGAATCATGAATGAAGTTCAAAGTTGATATAAATGTCATATATTTTAGGAAAATAAAGGATGTACCAAAAGTCAAGCACATTTGTATTTTTCATGGAATCATATTTTTCTAGGATAGGGTATATCCTAGCAAATGTGCTTGTAAATTTTTAGAGTTTTTCGGGTTTTCTAGGGTTTTCTAGAGGATTCTAGAGTAGAAAACTTGGGGTGTTGAGTTAGGGTTAACTTGACATGGGAAACTTGTGGTGTTAAGTTGGGGTATAACTTAACATTGATGTTATGGTGTCAAGTTGGGTAGAACTTGACCTTGGTAAATTGGAAATTAGGAGAAGGCATAAGTTAAGGGGAAGGTTGCCTCTTGGTTTGCCTTAATTTTCATAGAAAATTTTTGAGTTTTGTGTCACACTTGGGAATGGTGATAGATACATGGTTGAATGTATTTTTCCCAAGTAGGTATAGGTACCACAAAGTTCTCCACAAAATTTGGGAATTTTTGGAGATTTGTGAAATTTTTGGCGCATTTCTGAATGTGGCCTAAAAAACTAACTTTTAGTATCAGTCGACTGCCCTGGTTGATTTGTGTATCAGCAGCTGGTTTGGTGTCCAAGTGATGTAAAACAAGTGTATGAGGGGCTAGTACACTGTGTTTAGGATCATTAGGGATTAAAAGATCCAATAATTGAGATATTGTTGGAGTCTTTTTGTTGTTAGGCAAAGGGGGAGACGTGTTGGGTTTAAGTGGGAAACCAAACATGCCTTTGCGAGAAACCCTAGGTTTAGGGGGAGCTGAGATGAAGGGGGAGCATGGTTGCTCCATTCATGGCGTAAGGGGAACCTTGGAGAGGTTCTTAAAAAGCCTTTGTAAGTCCAAAGTAGGGGGAGCTTTGGAGAAGCTTTAAAAACCCCGGTTTTGTGGAAAATTCCTAACTTCGAAGGGTTAGGTGTGGAGAGCCTTGGGATAGGTTTTAAAAAAAAATTCATTTCGAAAAATTTCTAACTTGGAGGGTTAGGTGTGGGATGCCTTGGGATAGGATCCACGTATGCATTGCATATGCATTAGCGGTGTAAGTCCAAGATGGAGTCTTGGCAACGTAAGTCCAGTTGTTTGTTTAGCATTGTTTTTGCTATTCTTTACTACTTGTTTTCCCTAACTTAAGCGTATTGCCAAACATCAAAAAGGGAGAGATTGTTGAGGCAATCTGTGGTCCAGAGTGACCATGAGTTTTGATGTTTGGGCAAAGGGTTTAAGTTAGGTTTACCCTTGTGTATTTGATATGTGTATGTGAGTGTGTAGGATGTACATGTTACACATATTGACTCAGCTGGATGACCTCGGTATGGTGAAGGGTGGCATGGAGACAAGTTGGAGGCTTGTGTGCACCTGAGGGGCCTTGATAGAGCAGGGACGATGAGCCGAGGGGTGCGGACTTCGAGGCATGCGTGAAGGATGACATGGAGGCAAGGTGGAGGCTTGCTGCATCCGAGGGACGGGAGCCGAAGATGAAGCGGGCACGAAGGCAATAGTCGAGGCTGCTAGTGTGGAGTCAATTGAGCCGTGAGGGGACGAGTGCTGAGTGAAATGTACTCGAGGAGGGTCATGAGAGTGAGTAGGAGTGTGTTTGTAAGTTGGGCAGTCGACTGGGAATATAACAGTCGACTGCCAGCGAACACAGAAACTCACAGAAGAGTTTTGGCCCTGGACCAGTCGACTGCTCTAGGAGCAGTCGACTAGTGTGTAGCTGGATTCGAACGTTGGATATGTCAACAGTCGAATCTGAGTGGGGACAATCGACTGCCCTGGGAGTAGTCGATTGCCAGCGAGGGTTTCCAGCCCGAGTTCTATTTAAAGAGAACTCGGTTTGGGCTGGGACTCTTGGCGAAATCTGCTTGGGTAGAGTAGATTAGTAGCCTTTGGTGCTCAGGTGTTGTCGTGGTGCTGTGGTGAGGTTTCTCCACCCATAAGGAGCGACAAGGGCTAGCCGGAGGCTATCCGGAGAGTGATCCACCGAAGGATTCATGGATTAGTCACCCTTAGTGGTGGATATCAAGTAAATCTCTCTTGTTAGCATTGTTTACATTGTTAGTTTTTGTTTTATTGTATATTCCGCTTGCACGCTAACAATCTTGTAGAGAAGAACCGAAAAAGTACTATTCACCTCCCTCTAGCAACTGAATCGATCTAACACTCAGAGGTTGAGCAAAAGTCCAAATGGAGGTCCCGGTTGGCAAAGGTAACTTCTCCAGGATGGAGTAGGTGAGGACGCGTTCCTCGGGAAAAGGAACATTAGGCATCGGTATGACCTAGGGTTTCGGGTGAAATCCAAAGTTAGAACCAATCATTAAGGCATAAGATTATTTGTATGTTTGTCTTGTGTTTGTTGTCTTGCAGGTACTTAGAGTTGAAGGCAAGATAGGAGAGCAAATGCAGGAAAAACTAGACCTGGGAAGAAGCTTCCTAGGCGCCTGACTTGAATCAGGCGCCCAGTAAGGTGGTTGGTGTTGGGGCAATCTATGGCCCGGAGTGACCATGTGTTTTGATGTTTGGGCATAGCGTTTAAGTTAAGTTCACCCTTGTGTTTGATGTGTGTATTTGAGTGTGCAGATTTGCAGGATACACATGGACATAGCTGGACGGCTTCGAGTCCAGTGAAGGATGGTGTGAGGAGACAAGCCATGAGCTTGTATGCATCCGAGGGACCATGGACAAAGCAGGGACGATGAGCCGAGGGAAGCGGACTTCGAGGCATATGCGAAGGATGGCATGGAGGCAAGACATGGGCTTGTGCATGCAACCGAGGGACGAGAGCCAAAGTCGAAGAGGGCTTAAAGACAACAAGTCGAGGCTGCTAGATGAAGAGTCAGCTAAGTCGTGCGAGTTCGAGTGCTGAGGGAAATATATTCGGGAAATCCTAGGGTTCGAGTGCTGAGAGAAATGTACTCGAGAAGGGAAACCTTCGGTTTAGGGGTGAACTAGTCGACTGATGCTGGATCAGTCGACTGATGAAGTCCACAGAAAGATTAGTCGATTGATCCTGGATCAGTCGATTGATAGCAATAGGAATTCGAACGTTGGGCTGTAACGTTCGAATTTAAGTGGGACCAATCGGCTGGTGCTTGACCAGTCGACTGGTAACGGTCTTCTCAGCAAAGAGCTATATTTAAGAGAGCTCGGTTTTGGCTGAGACTTCTTGATGAAATTGGCTTTGGTTAAAGGCCAATTAGTAGTCTAAGAGCTCAGAAAGGTGTTGCAGGTTGTGGCGAGGTTTCTCCACCCACAAGGAGCTACACGAGCTAGCCAAAGGTCTTTCGGAGAGTCATCCACCGACGGATCGGGATCGTCCACCTTATGGACAGCCGTAGAGTAGGAGCTTCATCTCCGAACCACGTAAATTGGTTTGTCTTCTTAGTTGTTAGTTTTAGTTTAATTGTATTTCCGCTTGCACACTAACAACGTGTAGGAAGAAAATTGAAAAGTTGTTATTCACCCCCCCCCCTCTAGCTAAACGACAAAGTCCCAACAAGTGGTATCAGAGCAAGGTTCACTCATCTACGAACTAACCGCCGAGAGAGCAAAAAGCCAGAGGAAGATGGACTCGGAAGGTTCACTAGGATGGAATATTCGGATTCCACCTCCATACGACCGAGATGACTTCGATTATTGGAGGAAGCGCTTGGAGACATGGTTCCAAATGGATTGGGACCATTGGACTGCATTGGAGGTTCCATTTGAAGCTCCAATGGACAAGAAGGGAAAACACCTTTGACCTCGGTATTGGACCAAGAATCAAACGGAGGAAGCGGAGGCGGATAAGGAGGTAACTAGAATTGTATTGAATTTATTACTTTCATATATTGTGTCAAATGTAGGAGAATACAAGAATGTGTATGAGCTATGAAAAAATGTGATAGCTCTACATGAAAATTCGACACAAAGACAAGGAGAGGAAGAGCCCAAGGAATAGGGGTCATTGGTCTAAGAGAAGGAGAAGGACCAATTGGAGGTTAAATCAAGTTCAACATCCGAAGAGGAGGAGAAAGTTGAATCGTCCACATCCTCAAGTGAGGAAGAAATAGAAGAAGTCTCCACTTCAAGGATTGAGGGGGAGGAGAGATCATCCTCAATACCAGAGCAAGAAGAAGCTTTCACCTTCATCAAAGCAAAGTCAAAGGATCACATAATTTACTTTGGGTGCAATCAAAAGGAACACTACAAGGATAAGTATCCATTGGGTAAGAAAAAGGAGGTAAACCCTAAACTCAATTCAAATAGTTTGAAAATTAACATGAGTTGTAGGGATGGAGCAAAGAAGAATAAGAAGCATATAATTTGCTTCACGTGTGATAAGCATGGGCACTACCACACCAAGTGTCCAAAGAAAGGAGAAATCAAGAAATTGATGCACTTGAAGAAATTGAAAAAGAAGTGGAGCTCAAGTCAAGGGGGGTTCAAAGGTAAAAGGGAAGGTAATCCCTTATTTAAAATTAAATCCAATTTCAAATTCTTATATGCTTGTCAAGAATAATCATGGATTTAGGTATAACGACAGAAATAGGGTTAACAATGTAGATAATTCTAAAAAATCATTGCCCAAGGCTAGACCAAGAATGACCCAAACTACCATGCCTAAGGGAAGGAAGGTGGTTAATGATCAAGGCACAAATCCCAAGAAGGGGAGACATATGCCTACGAAGGTGGGTAGGTCTAGGAATGTCCAAGGTGGATATGTTGACTCTAGGGTTAGAGCTCTAGAGTTAGAAAATCAAGTCTTAAGGGCAAGACTTAAAGAAATGGATAAAACCCTAGATAAATTCACTATTGAATCTAAGGGTTTACGTATGGTGTTAGGTAGCCAAAATCCCGACAATGATAGATCGGGTCTAGGATACCGGTCTCAGTTCTCCAATGCTATGGAGAAGTCATATGCAAGGGTGCAATATGACTATAGCAAGGGGAAGTCCAAAAATGGCAAGGGGATGCCATTTAAAAGCAAGAAGAAAGTCTTAACTAAGGACAAGGGGTCCAAGGTTAAGAAAGTGAAGGTTGTGTTGGGACAATCTATGGTCTGAAGTGACCATGTGTTTTGATGTTTGGGCAAAGGATTTAAGTTAGCTTCATCCTTGTGCTTGATATGTGTATGTGAGTGTGCAGGTCTTGCAGGATACACATAGACTTAGCTGGACGACTTCAGGACCGGTGAAGGATGGCATGGGAGACAAGCCGTCGGCTTGCATGCATCCGAGGGACCGTGGATAAAGCAGGGATGATGAGCCGAGGGAAGCGGACTTCGAGGCATACGTGAATGATGGTATGGAGGCAAGCCGAGGGCTTGTGTGCGCATATGAGGGAAGAGAGCCAAAGTCGAAGAGGGCTTGAAGGCAACAGATCGAAGCTGCTGGATGATGAGTCAGCTGAGTTGTGAGGGTTCGAGTACTGAGTGAATTATACTCGAGAAATCCTAGGGTTCGAGTGCCGAGGGAAATGTACTCGGGAAGGGGAAACCTTAGGTTTAGAAGTGGACCAGTCGACTGGTGCCAGGGCAGTCGGCTGGTGCCAGGGCAGTCAACTGATTAAGTCCACAGAAAGATTAGTCGACTGCCCATGGATCAATCGACTGATGGTAGCTCAAATTTGAACGTTAAGCAGTAACGGTCGAATTTGAGTGAGACCAATTGACTGGTGATGGACCAATCGACTGGTAACGATCATATCAGCCTAGAGCACTATTTAAAGGGGCTCGATTTTGGCTGAAAGTTCTTGACGAAATTGGCTTTGGTTAAATGCCAATTAGTAGTCTAAGAGCTTAGAAAGGTGTTCGGGTTGTGGCGAGGTTTCTCTACCCATAAGGAGCTACACGAGCTAGCCGGAGGTCTTCCGAGGAGTCATCCACCGATAGATCAGGATCGTCCACCTTACGGACAGCCGTGGAGTAGGAGCTTCATCTCCGAACACGTAAATTGGTTTGTTAGCTGTTAGTTTTAGTTTAATTGTATTTCCGCTTGCGCACTAACAGCGTGTAGGA
This sequence comes from Boesenbergia rotunda, assembly GCA_024364735.1. Taxonomy (NCBI): domain Eukaryota; kingdom Viridiplantae; phylum Streptophyta; class Magnoliopsida; order Zingiberales; family Zingiberaceae; genus Boesenbergia; species Boesenbergia rotunda. The sequence continues at coordinate 439,052 of JAGFNQ010003794.1, read as the reverse complement.
AGAAATCGAAGATTAGCTATTCACCCCCTAGCTAAACGATAAGGTCCTAATAGGTTCTAGGCCAAGAGTCACCGGAAGTACCCCGATGTGACCTAGCATTTGTTGAGTCACCTTGGGAGGTGGATAAGGCTAAGAGCTCAAGGGGGATCTCTAAGAGTCATGTTGGGACCCATGGTCTATGGATCCCGGGAGGATTCCTCTCGGAAGTCTAAATGGGTCATGGTGTGTGCCAAAAGATGTGGAGATGGATTTGAAGTTTCAATCCTAGGGATTTGACACATTGAGTTTGAGTTTCATGCATGAAAATATGACATTGGGGTCATATAGAATGGAAGTTGATTTTTGATGTGTAGATGCCACATACACAAATGCGAGGGATGCACTGTGGTTTGGTATGGGCAGAAACATCAAGAGGAGGTAAAAACTAGGACTTTAGGTCAAGGTTCAATTGAACCATTTAGCTAGTTTTGAGTTTTGTGTCAATCTTGAGATTGGTGACAGATACATGTTTGAATGTATTTTTCCCAAGTAGACACGGGTACCGTAAACCTCTCTACAGAATTTGAAAATTTTTGGAGATTTGTGGAATTTCTGGTGCATTTCTGAAATTGGGTCAGAAATATTGAAAATGAGATTTTCAGGGTACTAGTCGACTGGTTCAGGGGGCAGTCGATTGGTAAAAGTTAAAACTATTTTTTCAACAATTAAAAGGTGTCTAAATGATGTAAAATAAGTGTGTAATCTTATGTGGGGGTTAGTACACTGTGTTTATGATCATTAGAGGTTAAAGGATCCAATAAGAGGGAAATTGCTAGAGTCTTTTTGATGTATTGCAAAGGGGAAGAAGTATTGGGTTTATGTGGGAAACCAAACATGCCTTTGCAAGAAATCCTAGGTCAAAGGGGAGCTTAGGTAAAGGGGAGCATTGTTGCTCAGTTGGCGGAAAAAGGGGAACCTTGGGAAGGTTTTTAAAAAGCCTTTGTAAGTCCAAAGAAGGGGGAGCCTTGGAGAGGTTTAAAAAAGAAGAAGCCCATTTTTGGTAAAAGTCCTAAACTCATTGGGGAGGTTTAGGTGTGGGGATGCCTTGTGATAGGATTCATGCATGTTTGCATTGCTTACGCATTGGCGGTATAAGTCCAAGGTGAAGCCTTGGCAACGTAAGTCCAAATGGTTTATAGCATTGTATTTGTTATTTATTTTTCCTAACTTAAACGTATTGCCAAACATCAAAAAGAGAGAGATTGTTGGGGCAATCTATGGCCCGGAGTGACCATGTGTTTTGATGTTTGGGCAAAGAGTTTAAGTTAGGTTCACCCTTGTGTTTGATGCGTGTATTTGAGTGTGCAGGTTTGCAGCCATGGACTTAGCTGGACGGCTTCAGGTCCGGTGAAGGATGGTGTGAGGAGACAAGTAGTGAGCATGTATGCATCCGAGGGACCGTGGACAAAGCAGGGACGATGAGCCGAGAGAAGCGAACTTCGAGGCATACGCGAAGGATGACATGGAGGCAAGCCATGAGCTTGTGTGCGCATCCGAGGGACGAGAGTCAAAGTCGAAGAGGACTTAAAGGCAACAGGTCGAGGCTGCTGGATGAAGAGTCAGCTAAGTCGTGAGGGTTCTGTTGATGCAATCTTGCCCTGATTGTTGTTTTGGTGTTGACATCGATTTTAGTTTAGGTGGATGATCATTGATTATGATTAAGTCCTGATCGGGGATCAGGCATGACATGGATTATGATTAAATCCTGATCGGGGATCAGGCATGGTATGGAAAATCCTAGTCTGGAGGGCTAGGTGTTGGGAAATCCTAACCTGGAGGGTTAGGTGTGAAAAACCCTAGCTTGGAGGGCTAGGTGTTGGAAAGTCATAATTCGGAAGGGTTGGGTGAAAAGTCTTAGCTTGGAGGGCTAGGTGAAAAGTCCTAACTTGGAGGATTAGGTGCAAATTCCCATCCTGGAGAATTAGGTGAAAAAGTCCTGGCTTGGAGGGTCAGGTGCCTAGCTTGGAGAGCTAGGTTGGATGATGTTCTAACTCGGAAGGGTTGGGTGAAAAGTCCTAGCTTGGAGGGCTAGGTGAAAAGTCCTAGCTTGGAGGGCTAGGTGAAAAGTCCTAACTTGGAGGGTTAGGTGCAAATTCCCAACTTGGAGAGTTAGATGAAAAAATCTTTGGCTTGGAGGGCTAAGGTGGATGAATTCCTAGCTTGGAGGGCTAGGGTTAAGTCTCTAGATCAGTCTGGTGACCGATCAGGGACATTGGCACGCTGCTCCTTAGTGGATCGGTCTGGTGACCGATCCAGCTATGTCTGATCGGACTGGTGACGATCAGGGAGTGCACAGTGAGATTGGGAATCTACTGTGTGGCTCCTGATCGGACCTGTGACCGATCAGGGAGCAGGCTGCTTCCTTGCTGCCCTGCTCCTGATCGGTCTGGTGACCGATCAGGGAGCAGACGGTAAGTGAGTTCCCTTGCAGATCAGACCTTGGATCGGTCTGGTGACCGATCAGGGATCTTGGACCTGATTAAAAAATCACTGTTCATCTGCCCTGATCGGTCTGGGTGACCGATCAGGCTTCATTCTGATCGGTCTGGTGACCGATCAGGCTTCACTCTGATCGGTCTGGTGACCGATCAGGAGTGTATAGCCGCGAGAGCTGGGAATCCCAGTAAAGCTCTGGATCGGTCTGGTGATCGACCCTCAATCCCTGGATCGGTCTGGTGACCGATCACTTTAATTCAAATTGCACTGACAGACATGGTCAGAGCGTCTGATCGTATCCGATTCGATGATGTTTGCTTCTGATATTTGATTTACTGGATGATTTGCTGTTCTAACAGTCTGATCAAGCTGCAGGTGACAGGGGAGGATTCAAACACTCAAGGAGAGGTCAACGAAGGCTTTCCTTGGAGCAGGTTTGTCCGATTCTCCATTTCAGGTTGCAACGGCCGAGCTGCAGACTGGAGCCGGGACTGGGGCTTGGCTGAGGGGATCTCAGGAAGACCAGAGAGGGCTCAGTGGTAGCTGGCGTTGGCAGCAAGGTAGCTGGAGGCTACGGAGGATGTTGTCACCTGATGCTGAGTGGAGAAACAAAAGGGCGGAAATTGGCTTCGTGGAAGCAGTGTTCTGAGAGAACAGTTCTGAAAGCTATCATCACTTTGAGCAAGCGATTGAGAAGCAACCAATCTCTACTTGAGCGCTTGAAGGAGAGAACAAGTAGCTTGGAGTCCGACAGTGGGAAGACACGAAGAAGGGTTCTTGCGTGAGATCGCCACTGGGTGGAGCACAGGGAAGCTAGCTGTGTTTTTGTCCTTGCTAAGTGTTTGAGTAATATCTTTCTCGTAGTTTCTTTGTTATTAAACTTTATCCTGATTGAAACGCTGTGGAGAGGTTTCTCCACCGAGAAGGAGGTTGCGTTATATCCGGTGAAACCGGGGCTTGATCTGCCGACGATCAAGGGATCGCCCACCTTAAGGGCACGCCAAGGAGTAGGGGCAAGTTATCCCCGAACCTTGTAAACCCTCTTGTTAGCGTTCTTGGCAGTTGTCTTTGGTTGATCTCATTTCTGCTTTAGCTTACTGCACTTTCAGTTTATTTTGTTTCTTCCGCT
>JAGFNQ010003794.1:385045-434877 GCA_024364735.1 Boesenbergia rotunda | reverse complement strand
CTTCTTAGTTGTTAGTTTTAGTTTAATTATATTTCCGCTTGCACACTAACAACGTGTAGGAAGAAAATCGAAAAGTTGCTATTCACCCCCTCTAGCTAAACGACAAGGTCCCAACAGTTGGGCGCCGTGGTTGGGCAACCCTTCCCAGGCGACCAGGCGCTTGAGGCTTCCCAGGTGCCTAGGAGGCTCCCAAGCGCCTGGGAAGGCAGATTTATCCATGCTGCGATTTCGGTGCTGCGATGAAGTTTTTGTTGGATCGAGAACACCGATAGAGGGGGGGGTGAATATCGGAATTCGTTTTTCTTCGGAAAATTAAGAGCAAGTGCAGCGGAAATTAAAAATCACAACACACAGACACAGTCGATTTTACTTGGTTCGGAGCCTGTGTCGACTCCTACTCCAAGGCCCACGGTCGTTGACTGTTTACTTTGGGCAATTCTATATAGGCACAATAAAAGTTTACAAATATTGATTTGCAAATACAGTAAAGTAAACTTAACGAAAAGAAAGCTCTTCGTTTTACCGACGTCCGATGAAGGTTGACTTTTTCGGAGCAGCGGGGCGTCGTCGGCTCGAGTTGGGAGGTTTCCAGAGCAAGGCGCGAGAGCGAAAGAGCGTAGAAGCGTTGTGTCGAAGTGATGCATTGAAGCCTTGGTCGAGGGCCCTTTATATAGGGCCTGGGGGGCCCGGGATGTCGGGGGCGCCCCCCACGTGGCCTTTGATCCGCCAAAGTCTCGGTCAGCGTCTATCCTCTGGATCCGCTTTGACCGGGGCACCCGCAGCGCTCGGGGCGCCCGTATTGACCGGGTCAAACGTTATCTGCTTGGCTTCGATGGCTTCTGGTTCAAGGGTTGCGCATGGGGGCGCCCGCAGCGCAGGGGGCGCCCGGGAGCACGGGGGCGCCCGCAGGATGTGCTGTCGAAGCCACTTTGCATTTGTTGTGTTTGGTGTTCACCTTGGGGGCGCCCGGGACACTCCGGGCGCCCTAGTCAGCTATTGCCTCATTCCTTTGAGGCTCTCTGAGCTGCGGACACACGTTCCTTCGGTCCTGCATCCAGGGTTAGTCCAAAATACAATAAAACAATAAAGTATTTTTTTATACAGCCTTAGCTGTCTTGGTTCTGACTTTGATCTCCAAAATGGAGCCCTAGGTCGAACCGACGCCTACTGTTCCCTCGACAGGGAACGCGTCCTCACCTACTCCTCTCGGGAGAATTTACCTGATGCCAACCGTTCCTCTGGTTGGACTTTTGCCTGTCGGTCCTTTGTCAGGTCTTGGATGCCGAGCTGCCCTTCGCTCAGTGCCTAGCATTCCTTCGCTAGGGCTTCAATCCCAGGCTGTCCTTCGCCTGGCGCCTAGCAGTCCTTCGCTAGGTCTTTTGACCCTGGCATTCCTTCGCCAGTGCCTAGCAGTCCTTCGCTAGGTCTTTTTACCCTAACATTCCTTCGCCAGTGCCTAGCAGTCCTTTGCTAGGGCTTTTCCTGCACACTTGAGTAACTTGTTAGAAAATAAGTAAGACTTAACTTTTGACCTAGGTTGCCATTATCAAAACACAAGTTTGACTTAGGTGCATTCTGCACCAACAATCTCCCCCTGGAAGGAATCTCCCCCTAGTTCAAAAAGTTAAGTTTAAGCAAACATGAAAAAGGTTTAAATTTTGTTCCCTCCCCCTGGAAGGAATTTCCCCCTAGATTTTTCAAAAATTCGTGGGGTTTAAAAACTTTACTTGTACTTTAAAAAAAACTTAAGTTTTAGGTACTTAGAAATAACTTAAGTTAAAAGTACATAGGAGTTTTTGAAGCATGATTAGAGTACTTAACAAGGTTTGAAGTTTTACGGTACTCAAGAGTTTTGAAAATGCTAGCTTAAGTACTTAGTAGGATTTAAAAAGCTTAAGTACTTAATAACTTTGAAAAACCTAAGTACTTTGTAACATTGTACTTATACAGTTATGAAAAACTTAAGCTTTAACGTACTTAATAAAAGAAGTTTTGACAAGCTTAAGTAAGAAAATTTTGAAAGGCTAGAGTACTTTAGAAAAATTTTGAAAGCTTGAGTAAAAATTTTGAAGCTAGAGTACTTTAGAAAAATTTTGAAAGCTTGAGTAAAAATTTTGAAGCTAGAGTACTTTAAAAAAATTTTGTAAGCTTGAGTAAAAATTTTGAAGCTAGAGTACTTAGCAAAATTTTGAAAGCTTGAGTAAAAATTTTGAAGCTAGAGTACTTTAGAAAAATTTTGAAAGCTTGAGTAAAAATTTTGAAGCTAGAGTACTTAGCAAAATTTTGAAAGCTTGAAAGCTTTGAGAACTTAAGTACTTTAGTCAAATTTGACAAGTTTAAGCTTTTGAATAAAGGATAAGTAAATTTTTGACACCTTTTTGAATAAAGGAAAAATTTTGAAACCCTTTGAATAAAGAAAATTAATTTTTGAAAACTTTTTGAATAAGTAAAATTAATTTTTGAAAAACTAAAATTAATTTTACTCTCTCCTTTCCTATCTCTCCCCCTTTGCCATATATCAAAAACAGATAATTATAGCAGAAATAAGATTGCATAAAGGAAATAAGTAAGATTTTGCTGTACTGAACCAATTCATAATTAGACTTAACCTAAATCAGTCAATTTTCTTTGTAGGGACCTGTCTAACCCAATTAGCTACTTACTAACTGTTATAAACAGTAGTTTTTGCTAGGGTTAGTCAAGTTAAGTGTTTCTGTTCAAGTTAGATTTTCTAAGCTTGACACTTAATTTGATTGCTATGTAAGTTGTATTTAGTGCCCCAATTACTGCAGATGCACTGACTTAAAGCATCTTGAATTAAGGCAAAGACCTAAGCATCTCAACCCTTTCTAGGTTATCAACCAAAAGTACCCTAAGGTGCTTGTGAGATGCTGGCTTCTAAGTCTATAGGTGCATGCAGTTCTAGGGTTAGGGCCTAGGCTAAGTCCACTTTCGAAAAAGCCCTAGTTTTGAAAGGGGGTATTTTTGAAATAAAAATAAAACTAAGTCGAAAAATGAAAATTGATTTTGAAATTAAGTACAACAGTTTTTCAAAATTCTATTTTTAGAAACAAATTTTTAAATCAAGTAGAGCAGTAGAAATAATAAAGTTAATCTATTCTACAGAACACAATCCTAACTGCCTTCTTAGTGAGCTAAACTCTGATTCAGGTAAGGGTTTTGTGAATATATCAGTTAAGTTGAATTTAGAGTCAATATACTTAAGTACTATTTCACCCCTGGCTACATGGTCTCTTACAAAATGATGTTTGACTTCTATGTGTTTGGTTCTGGAGTGTTGGATTGGGTTCTTAGTTAAATTAATTGAACTTATATTGTCAATAAATACTTGAGTTTGGGTGTAGTTGAGTTGGAAGCCCTTAAGTGTGTGCATCATCCATAAAAGTTGAGCAACACACTCTCCTAAGGCCACATACTCAGCTTCAGTTGTGAATAGAGCTACACAGTGTTGTTTTCTGCTGCACCAACTAACTAGACTCTAACCTAACAGTTGGCAGCTTCCACTTGTGCTTTTTCTATCTAATTTACAGCCAGCATAGTCAGAATCTGAGTATCCTGTCAAATCAAAAGTTAAGGTCCTAGGATACCAAATCCCTACATTTAGGGTGCCCTTTACATATCTTAGTATTCTTTTTAGGGCTGCTAAGTGCATTTCCTTAGCACAGGTTTGGTATCTAGCACACATCCCTACAGCAAAAAGAATATCAGGTCTACTGGCTATAAGGTACAGTAGGCTACCTATCATACTCCTATAGAGTTTAAGGTCTACTGGTTTACCATCAGGGTCACTATCTATTTTTACATTAGTGGCCATAGGGGTACTTATGCTTTTAGAGTTATCCATTTTAAATTTCTTTATTAACTCTTTAGCATATTTGAATTGATGAACGTAGTTACCATCCTTAGTTTGTTTGATTTGAAGTCCAAGAAAAAAATGTAAGCTCACCAACTAAGCTCATTTCAAATTCTTCTTCCATTATCTTGACAAATTCTTTTAGGAAGTTGGTGTTGGTGGATCCAAAGATTATATCATCTACGTAAATTTGAGTAATAAATATATTTTTTTCTAGGGTTTTAATAAATAAGGTTGAGTCAATTTGGCCTTGTTTAAATTCTTTAGAAGTTAAATAGGTTGATAACCGTTCATACCAGGCCCTAGGTGTTGTTTTAGCCCATATAATGCTTTGGTCAGTTTGTAAACGTGGTTAGGTTTGTCTAAGTCCTCAAACCCTGGGGGTTGTCCTACATAAACTTCTTCTTTAATGAATCCATTTAAAAAGGCTGACTTTACATCCATTTGATATAATTTAAATCCTTTATGAGATGTAAAGGCTAACAACATTCTAATGGACTCAAGTCTAGCTACTGGGGCATATGCTTCATCGTAGTCTAATCCCTCTACTTGGCTGAAACCCTTTGCTACTAAGCGGGCTTTATTTCTGACTATTTCTCCTTGATCATTTAACTTATTCCTAAAGACCCACTTAGTATCTATGATGGATTTGCCTTCAGGTTTAGGCACTAGTTCCCAGACTTGGTTCCTCTCAAATTGGGCTAATTCTTCTTGCATAGCTATGATCCAGTCAGGGTCAGGTAGGGCTTCATCTATAGTTTTGGGTTCTATTTTCGATATCATAGCTATTTGACTAAGGTTTCTATAGGAGGATCTAGTCCTGACTCCTAGAGTTGGATCACCCAAAATTTGATCGGTTGGGTGACTGAGTCTGGGTTTCTTGGCTCTTTTAGAGCTTGGTTCAGCCTCCGGTCTGGCTGGTCGGTTTGGTTCACTATTTGATTCGGCTCTTTGGGCTGGTTCAGTTGTTGGTTCGATACTTGGTTCAGTTGACTCATTTATTGGTTCAATGGTCAATTCGTTTAAGGGTTCAATAGTTTGTTCATTATTTTCTTGGTCAGAGAGTTTGATGAAGTTAAATCTGAATTATTAGATGTTGAATTAATTTCTTCATCAAAAATTAAGTTTGTTGTTTCTTCAATTTTCTTGGTTTGTTTGTTGTAAGCTCTATAGGCTCTACTTGTGGTTGAGTATCCTAGGAAGATACCTGGGTTTGACTTAGACTGAAATTTTCCTAAATAGTCTTTGGTGTTTAGGATATGTACTTTGCATCCAAAGACTCTTAGGTAGTGTAGGTTTGGGAGTCTATGGTAGTACAGTTCATAGGGGGTTTTATTGTGTCGCTTGTTAATCAAGACCCTATTTTGGATGTAACAAGCTGTACTAATCGCTTCTGCTCAATATTGGTTTGCTAAGCTAAATTCGTTGAGCATAGCCCTAGCGGCTTCTTGTAAGGTTCTATTCTTTCTTTCGACTATCCCATTTTGTTGGGGGGTTCTAGGACATGAAAATTCATGTAAGTATCCATTTACCTTACAGAATTCCTCGAATCGTTGATTTTCAAACTCTCCCCCGTGATCACTCCTAAGTCTTTTAATTTTAGCGTCATTTTGATTTTCAATTAGTTTACAGAATTCATTAAATAGGTTTAGGGTTTCATCTTTGGTTTTTAGAAACTTAACCCAGGTAAACCTAGAGTAATCATCAACTATTATTAAGCAGTATCGGTTCCCGCTTAGTGACTTGGCTCCATGTGAATCAAACAGGTCAAGGTGTAGGAGCTCAAGCGTAGTTTGAGTTAAATCAGATTGGGTTAGTTTGTGATTGGATTTGGTTTGTTTACCTTGATTACAAGATTCACATACTAGGTTTTCATTATTTTTAATTTTGGGAATACCTTTGATTAAGCCAAGTTGGGTAATTTTTGAGATAGTTCTTAGATTGGTATGACCTAATCTCCTATTCCAGAGGTTTGATTGTTCTAATTGTGTTAGCATACATTTGGGTACAAGGGGAAGGTTTATAGTGTATACATTATTTTTCCTAGTGCCCTTAAGCATGATTTTTGAGTTTTGTACATTTCTAATTAGGCAGTTAAAATTGTTAAAAGTAACTATATAACCAGAATCACATAACTGACTTATGCTAAGCAGGTTAAAATTAAAGTTTTCAACCAATAGGACTTTCTTAATAATGAAATCGGATTTAAGTTCAATATTACCTGACCCAATTACCTTGAGTGTAGCATTATTGCCAAATGCCACTGAGCCTAGGTTTTTGAACTTGAGCTTGGTGAACTTCAATTTATCTCCAGTCATGTGTCTGGAGCAACCGCTATCTAACATCCATTGGTTCAAATCTTTATGTTCCTACACATAAAGAGTTTTCTTGATTTGGATCCAATTAGAGTCAGGAATAGCTTAAATTGAGTTTCACTGCCTAGTCTGTCTCACCCAAATCTAGGGTTTTCAATCACGTTAGCCTTATAGGTTTCGTGAGACAGGTTTTGATAGTTAAGATTATTTTGAAGAAAATTTTTTTTGATTAATTTTGAAAATAATTAAATTTTGAAAACTTAATTAATTTTGAATTTTTTGAAAAGATGTTTAAATCTACACTTAGCTGAAATTTTGTGTTAGATTCGAATTTGACAAAAAATAATTTGAATTTGAATTTCAAAAATTGGCTTCCAGGTCTTGGCGAGGCACTAGGCCTTCTTTGACCGTAGCCTTATGGGATCATCCACCCTTTCCTTGACAAAGCCTTTTAATGAAATTTCATTTTCAAAATTATTCTTTGAAAAATTTCTGGTCTAACTAGTTTGGGGTTTGGATCGGTAGCTTTGGCTAGTTCCGCCAAATTGACTTCCCTAACGTACTATCATCTCACCTCCACCCAATACTATGTTGTCAAGTTTCAGTTAAGTTTGTTCAGTCCTTAACTAACCATTCCTAAATCTAAGCATAGTAAATTGCAGAAATTAAATAAACAAGCAAACAATCATATTGCAATCAAGAATAACAATTTTATCTAATAATGAATATAGTTTTCAGTTTGGCTCCCCCTGGACTAAAGCCACGGTGATGGTTAGGCAAGATGTGAATCTTGTCCTTGGAGATCCAATACTGATTTGATCCAGTCGGTGTGTTCAGGTATAGTTTAGGTACCCATGCCTGAATTTTACCTCTGGACTGATTCAGTACAGCAAAGTAAGATCTTTGCCGGGATTTGGTTCTATAGCCCAGTCTGGATCGATTTAGAACTGATTTCTGTTTTCCAAGGATCATGTCAAGACCCTTGGAACCAGATGTAAATCGTTCTAATGCTGATCTAAGATCCTTAACCTGAGTTTTCAGGGAGGAGTTCTCCTTTTCAAGTTTTTCAACTTGAGTAGGAGTTTCTTCCTGAACCTTCTCGGTTAAGGGTTTAGAGTCAGCTCCCTCTTTCAGGAGTTTTACTTCCTGTCGGAGGGATTCGATTCGGAGTTTGGCTTTTGCTAAATCTCGAGAAAGAAATGAAATTAATTCACTTAATTGAGATCTATTAAAACCAGTTACCTTAATTTCTCCGTCTTCTGTGAAAGTCAGCTCGCCGTCGTCCTGTTCTGTTTCTGATTCGGTTCCGACTTCTTCTGAGGCGGTAAGAGCTAGGAGGTTGGACTGGGGTGCCTCTTCTTCTTCTTCTGAGGAATATTCGTCCCAGGTTGCTTGCAGCGCCTTCTTTCTTCTCGTCTTTTTAGTCTCCTTTAGGTTAGGACACTCTGACTTGTAGTGGCCCTTTTTCTTGCACTCGTAGCAGGTCACATTGGGCTTGTTTGCGGGTTCAGCTGGTTCGTCTTTTCTTCGGTCGGTTTTCCGTTTGTTGGTTCGGTTCTTTAGCTCCTTGTAGTAATTTCGAGCGAGCCGGACCAGCTTAGTTTGATCTCCATCTTCTTCTTCTGAGTCTGAGTCTGAGTTAGACTCAGGTTCGGGTTCAGGCTTCTTCTTTGTTGTCCTTCCAATTTTACCTGCAACGAAAGCAATATCTTTCTCGACCATATTAGTGTTAGTTTGTTCGTGCAGTTCTAGTTTGGAAAATAATTCATCTAATTTTATTTTTGAAAGATCCCTAGAGACCTTGTATGCATCTACCATAGATGCCCACAAGGTGTTTCTAGGGAAAGCGTTTAAGGCATACCTTATTAAGTCACGGTTTTCAACCTTGTGACTTATTGTGTGAAGGTCGTTCATCAACTCTTGGATTCGTGCGTGGAGTTGGGCTGCTGTCTCGTTGTCTGCCATCTTGATAGTGTAGAGTTTGTTTAGAAGCAGATCCCTTTTACTGATTCGAGTATCTGATGTCCCTTCGTGCAGCTCGATCAGTTTTGCCCAAAGCTCCTTCACACTGTTGAAGGGGCCCACCCGGTTCAGCTCTTCTTTCGTCAATCTGCATTGAAGAGTCTGAGTCGCTTTAGCGTCGGCTTCGATTTTTCATTTCAGAGCGGTGTCCCACTCTGTGTAGCTTTGAGGAAGTCCTTCGACGTTTTTGGGGATCTCCAGACCGGACTGGATGATGATCCACATGTCCACCTGAGTTTTTCAGGTGGACCTCCATGCGGCTTTTCCAGTAGGAAAAGTCTTCTCCACGGAAGAGTGGAGGTCTGGCGGTGCTAAATCCCTCTTGCATGGCCATCTGAAATAGAAAACTAACAAAAAAAAAACGAATTTTCCAAGACTAGGTTTTGGATTAGTAGTGCTGGAAAAATTAAATAACGAGGGGTGTTGCACCAACCTCGCTTAACAAAAAAAATCGAACGAAATACTTTAACGAAAAATTTGTAAGAAAAAAATAGAAAAAATAAGAATCCGAAAAAATAATTTCAAACTGGTGGTTGCACCAGGTTTGAACTTTCCCGCTCTGATATCACTTGTTGGATCGAGAACACCGATAGAGGGGGGGTGAATATCGAAATTCGTTTTTCTTCGGAAAATTAAGAGCAAGTGCAGCGGAAATTAAAAATCACAACACACAGACACAATCGATTTTACTTGGTTCGGAGCCTGTGTCGACTCCTACTCCAAGGCCCACGGTCGTTGACCGTTTACTTTGGGCAATTCTATATAGGCGCAATAAAAGTTTACAAATATTGATTTGCAAATACAGTATAGTAAACTTAACGAAAAGAAAGCTCTTCTTTTTATCGACGTCCGATGAAGGTTGACTTTTTCGGAGCAGCGGGACGTCGTCGGCTCGAGTTGGGAGGTTTCCGGAGCAAGGCGCGAGAGCGAAAGAGCGTAGAAGCGTTGTGTCGAAGTGATGCATTGAAGCCTTGGTCGAGGGCCCTTTATATAGGGCCTGGCGGCGCCCGGGATGTCGGGGGTGCCCCCCACGTGGCCTTTGATCCACCAAAGTCTCGGTCAGCGTCTATCCTCTGGATCCGCTTTGACCGAGCCGCCCGCAGCGCTCGGGGCGCCCGTATTGACCGGGTCAAACGTTATCTTCTTGGCTTCGATGGCTTCTGGTTCAAGGGTTGCGCATGGGGGCGCCCGCAGCGCAGGGGGCGCTCGGGAGCAGCGGGGGCGCCCGGGAGCAGCGGGGGCGCCCGGGAACACGGGGGCGCCCGCAGGATGTGCTGTCGAAGCCACTTTGCATTTGTTGTGTTTGGTGTTCACCTTGGGGGCGCCCGGGACACTCCGGGCGCCCTGGTCAGCTATTGTCTCATTCCTTTGAGGCTCTCTGAGCTGTGGACACACGTTCCTTCGGTCCTGCATCCAGGATTAGTCCAAAATACAATAAAACAATAAAGTATTTTTTTATACAGCCTTAGCTGTCTTGGTTCCGACTTTGGTCTCCAAAATGGAGCCCTAGGTCGAACCGACGCCTACTGTTCCCTCGACGGGTAACGCGTCCTCACCTACTCCTCTCGGGAGAATTTACCTGATGCCAACCGTTCCTCTGGTTGGACTTTTGCCTGACGGTCCTTTGTCAGGTCTTGGATGCCGAGCTATCCTTCGCTCAGTGCCTAGCATTCCTTCGCTCGGGCTTCAATCCCAGGCTGTCCTTCGCCTGGCGCCTAGCAGTCCTTCGCTAGGTCTTTTGACCCTGGCATTCCTTCGCCAGTGCCTAGCAGTCCTTCGCTAGGTCTTTTTACCCTGACATTCCTTCGCCAGTGCCTAGCAGTCCTTTGCTAGGGCTTTTTCTGCACACTTGAGTAACTTGTTAGAAAACAAGTAAGACTTAACTTTTGACCTAGGTTGCCATTATCAAAACACAGGTTTGACTTAGGTGCATTCTGCACCAACAGTTTTGACCGTGATGTGGCAGGCGCCTAAGAGCCCTGAGGCGCCCGAGAATGCAGTATATAAAGGGGTTCAAGCCCTCACTTCAGGCATCCAAGTTTCCAATTTGTCTAAGCATTCTGTGCATAGCAAAAGCGCTACGACGAAGCTTTGTGACCAAGGAGGCTCCAAGAAGAAGTGTGCGGCGCTTCAGACTTCTAGAGTTGGCCGAGATTTCTTTTGATTTGCTTTTATTTAAGAGCTGTATTTGTTTACTATTTTTGTGATTGTAATTCGAACTATAAGACGGGTATTCTCCGCCTCCGAAAATTCTGGAAAGGAGACCAATAGTGGACTCACGTCGAGTACATAGGTCTTGGACGTACTGAACTTAGGGGTTTGGGAACCAAGTAAATAAACCTGCTTATTTCCTGTCTTTCTTTATTTTATTTTATATTTCCACTACGTACTAACTTTGATAGAAAGACGATCGAACGAAGTTTTCTGACGAAATTATTCGAGTCGATATTCACCCCCCTCTATCGACCAACATCGATCCCACAAGTGGTATAAGAGAATGTAGCTCTTCACCAGACTAACCGCCGAAGGAGAAACAACGCCAAGAATTGAGGGGGAGCATGGGTGAATAAAGGTAAAAATTTTATTATGTCAATTTTCAAATTCCATATTATTTGTTTTAAGTGCAGGGAGAGAGGACACTATAAAAACCAGTGTCCTACTCGTAAGATTCGTTCATCACCATCGGCGGCAACGGAGGTACAAGCTCCAGGAGTCCGGAGGGACAAGGTCACATCCGCTGTTTCAAGTGTCAAAAGCAGGGGCATTATAAGTGTTGGGACCGATTGGCGAGCTAGAGGGGGGGGGTGATTAGCTCCGATTTGCTCCTTGATGATTTGTCGCGGCGGAAGACTCGAGCAAACGCTAACACAAAGGATTTACTTGGTATCCACCCCGGTCGGGTGACTAATCCAAGGATCCACTCTCCTCACACTCTCATGCACTATGAAAGTCTCCTTCTTGAGGTGGAGAAACCTCTTACAAGCTTACAACAAGATACAACAAGGATCTAAGCAAATACAAAAAGAAATCTTACAAGATTTACAATGAATAAACTCTCTTTGCTTTCCTTGCTATCTTCAAGCTTGTGGTTGCCTCTAGAACCTTGGAAATGCAGCAGCAAAAACCTCCAAGACTTCCCTTGAGATGGCACCAATGAAGAAGGAAAAAGGGGAGAAGAGATATGGCTCAAAACCTGCGTGAAAACCCTTATACCCGACGCCTAGGGTTCCCTAATCGATTACCCAATCGATTACCACGTCATACTAGCCGTTCAACGGCTAGTTTTTGAACCTGAATCGATTAGCCAATCGATTAAGACTGCCCTTAATCGATTGACCAATCGATTAAGAGAAGGCTGAATCGATTACCCAATCGATTCAGCCACCTTCTGTTCTCGCAACAAACTCTCTTAATCGATTACCCAATCGATTCACTTTCTCCTTAATCAATTACCTAATTGATTAAGATCCTCCTTAATCAATTACCTAATTGATTACCATCCTTCTTAATCAATTACCCAATTGATTAAAATCCTTCTTGTTTTCGCGAGACAACAACCCAATCGATCACCCAATCGATTGAGACCAACCTAACTTGTGTTCACGGTCAACCCCTTTGACCAACCTCGATTTTACGGTCAACCCCTTTGACCAACCTGGATTTTACGGTCAACCCCTTTGACCAACCTGGACTTCTTCTGCCTAGTTCCCAACTAGGACTTAACCTGATTCCCCACCAGGTTTGCCTAACACTCGAGTTAGGTCTAGTCTCTTGGTAGACTTCCACCTTGCCAGCATGTGATCTCCCCGATCCATCTGGACTTCACCTAGTCCCACTAGGTCTTTTTCCATGCCAGCGTGCGATCTCCCTGATCCACCTGGACTTCACCTAGTCCCACTAGGTGTGCCTAGTCCCACTAGGTCTTTTTCCATGCCAGCGTGCGATCTCTCCGATCCACCTGGACTTCACCTAGTCCCACTAGGTGTGCCTAGTCCCACTAGGTCTTTTCCCATGCCAGCGCACGATCTCCCCGATCCACCTGGACTTCACCTAGTCAAGTCTCCAGTCAACCTTGACCCACTTGACACCATACGACATTTAAACATAATTATCAAATTCAAACATCAATGTCAAACATCGAAACATACACCTCAAGCTCACCCGAGCTTGCTAGACTCAAGCTCACCTGAGCTTTGTCAAACTAGGTCAACCCTGACCTAACCAAGATTGCACCAACAATAAGAACCAGTGCCCGACCACGGTGAAGAAGGTACGAAATATTAATTTCGGCAAAAATATTTTTCAAATTTCTACAAAATTAGATCATTTTTCTTTCAAGGTAGATAATCTTTATGTTGTATGATAAATTAGTTAGTGATGAATCTAAATCAAATTTAAACAATATTAAAATATCAAATATTAATTCATTAGTCCATAATACTAATGCTACAATTTGTGAAATTAATTCCAATATTTTATTTAATAATTATTTTGATAATACTGATAATCCTACAGATAATCATCAAATCTTAATTAATAATATTTCAAATAATTTTGATAATTCTGAGGATAATAATGAACTTGTAATTAGTAATCTTTCTGATAACTCTGAATAATAGTCAACTCTTAGTTAATTCTATTGAAAATAATGCTACAACTTTAATTAATAATCTTGAAAATTATTCTACCTATTGTAAAGATAATGATACAATTGTTACTAATAATTCTGAATATAACTTTGAAGAGGAAAATGAGGATGAAGAAGAATTCATTAAAATTAAAGCTATATTTAATAAGACTTACAAGAAATCAAATAAAACAGAAGTATTAAACAAAATTGAAAATTTAAATTCAAAAGAAATACTAAATAAATCAGAAATTGTTGAATTAATGGTAATGATGCAACTAGACACAAAATTCTTAACAACTTTAATAACTTTAAACTTTAATTAATTCTTAATAATTTAAACCTTAACAATTTAAACTTCAATTAATTCTTAACAATGCAAACCTTAATAATCTAAACTCTAATTAATTCTTAATAATCTAAACTCTAATAATCCTTAATTAATTCTTAACTAATTAATCTTTAATTAATTCTACCACTTAAATTTTTATTAACTCTTAATCTTAATTATTTAACCATTTAACTTTAATCCTTAATTCAACTTAAATTTTTAGTAACTCTTAATCCTAATTAATTAACGATTTAACTTTAATCATTAATTCAACAAAATCCATTAACTAAATTTTAATTAAATACCTTCAATTATGAAACTAAATAAAATCCTACCTAACTGAAACAGCCAACTTAATAATAATAAATATATCAAAGTGGGTTGACATATTCGCGGGTTCACACGTTCTGTATCAAATTAAGAATTTGATACATTATTAGAAACATAATAAAATTACTTGACTTGATTGACTCATGCATAAATGTCATGCTCATGCATCTGTCTATTTTTAAATACATATCTGTCATGTCATTTATGCTAGTTTATTTTCTGCTTAATTTAGAATGTCTAGATAGGAAAAAGATTGATTGATTCTTGCTCAACATAGTACCAGGTGGGGTGAGATGATAGTACATTAGGGAAGCTTGGTCTAGGAAGTCAGGAAGGATAAGGAGTACCCTGTTGGTGCAGGAAGCACCAGATCGAACCTTGTTTTGATATTGGCAAAGGATTCAAAGTTAAGGGTTGTTTGGTATCTAACAATGCTGCTTGAGAGTGCAGGAAACAAAGTCCTAGCGAAGGGCTGCTAGGCACCTGACGATGGGCTGTCAGGAAACCAAGTCCTGGCGAAGGGTTGCTGGGCGAAAACCAAGTCCTGGCGAAGGGCTGCTAGGCGAAAACCGAGTCCTGGCGATGGGCTGCTAGGCGAAAACCAAGTCCTGGCGAAGGGCTGCTAGGCGAAAACCAAGACCTGGCGAAGGGCTGCCGGGCAAAAGTCCAACTGGAGGATCCGGTTGGCACCAGGTAAATTCTCCCGAGAGGAGTAGGTGAGGACGCGTTCCCCTTGAGGGAACATTAGGCGTCGGTTCGACCTAGGGCTCCATTTTGGAGACCAAAGTCAGAACCAAGACAGCCAAGGCTGTATAATTCATTATGTTATTGGTTTATTGTGTTTTGGACTAATCCTGGATGTAGGACCAAAGGAACGTGTGTCTGCAGCTCAGAATGCCTCAAAGGAAAGAGGCGATCGCTGACCAGGGCGCCCGGAGTGTCCCGGGCGCCCCCAAGGTGAACACAAAACACAACACAACCTGAAGAACCTCGACAGTACATTCTGAGGGCGCCCCCGCTGTCCCGGGCGCCCCCATTGCAAAACAACTCTGCCGCGTCTGCGCTACATGCCCAGGGCGCCCCCGCTGTCCCGGGCGCCCCCAGCGCACAGGGTGGCGCAAACCTTACCGAGGAGAGCTCAGCGCTGCGGATAAGGTTTGACCGGTCAACCAGGGCGCCCCCAGCGTCCAGGGCGCCCCAGTCAAGGCCTTATCCCGAGGATTAAGGGATAAGTCGACGACCGCGCCTCTTGTGGATCTGCTGCCACGTGGGAGGGCGCCCCCGTCGACCAGGGCGCCCCCAGGCCCTATATAAAGGGCCCTCGACCCCCTTCTTCAACAATCAAGTTTTTCGACGCTTCTACGCTCTTCTGCTTCCGCGACACGCTCCAGAAATCTTCCAACTCAAGCTGACGACGTCCCGCTGCTCCGAAACTTCGATCTACACCGGACGTCGGTAACGAAGAGCTCTGTATTTAAAGTTTACTATTCTGCCTTCTTGTAAAATCCATTTGTAAACTTTGCGAACTTATAGAATTGCCCGCAGAAAACGGTCAACGACCGTGGGCCTTGGAGTAGGAGTCGACCCAGGCTCCGAACCAAGTAAACCGACTGTGTCTACATTGTTTTGTTTTTCTTTTAATTTCCGCTGCGCACCCGCTCACTTAAATCCGAACGATTTGCGATATTCACCCCCCCTCTCTCGCATTTCTCGATCCAACAAGTGGTATCAGAGCGGGGTAGCTCAAATTTGGTGCAACCACCACTTTGAGAGTTTTTTCGGGTTTTCGATTTTTTTTATTATTTCTTTTCTTTTTGTTAATCAACACCACTCGATTAGTCTCGTTTTTTATTTTCAATTTCGAATTCTTATTTTTTCGCCACAAGTCCGAATTTATAAAACAAACAATTTTTGAAAATTTGCCATAAACTTTTTTATTATTATTTTAATATTTTTTCTCGAAACTCGTGCTACTTTAATTCGAGCAAATTTTTTTTATTAAATTCTTACTTTTTTTGTATTAATCAGAATTGAGAAAATCAACATTTTCAAAAATTTGTCATAAAGTATTTTCATTATTTTATTATTATTCTACCTCGAAATTCGTGTAATCTTTATTTTGGGCTATTTTTCCCTTCTCCCGCACTACTAATCCAAGACCAAGTCTTGGTATATTTTTGTTGTTTCCTGTGTGTGCAAGGATTATTTTAAATGGCCAACCAAGAATGGAACAGTGCCCATCCACCACTCTTCTCCGGCGAGAACTTCAACTTTGGGAGAAGTCAAATGGAATCCCACCTGAAGGCCCACATGGACTTATGGCAGATCATCCAAACAGGGTTCTACCTCCCCACAGAAGATGAGTTATCAATCGAGTGGGACCAATTGGATGAACCAACCCTGAGGAAGATCGAGACGGATGCAAGGGCGACAGCAATCCTACAATGTGGCCTAACTAAGGAGCAACTCGAACTGATAGGTCCATTCGGATGTGCTAGAGAACTTTGGGAGAAATTGATCGATCTTCATCAAGAAATCTCAGATGAAGAAGAAGATCAGGTAAGTTATATTGCCCTTTCGGTCCAAGCACAGACAGCCGAGTCAAAGTCTGAACCTGAAGCTAGAGTCGAAATCGAACCAGCAGAATCAGACGACGAATTAACTGAGACGGTAACCAATTTCAAATTCTTTTCTAAATTAGAATTAAATAATCAAGCTGATACTGCAATGGTCGAGGAAGGTATAACTTTTGCAGGGAAAACTCCAAGAGAACCACCAAAGAAGAAGCTTCAACCGGTACCCAAGTCCGACTCAGACACGGAATCAGAAGATGAATTTAGATCCGAGACAGCAACAATTAAGGGGGAGATTCCTAATAAGGAATCAAAAGGTAAAATTACAAATTTGAATTTTAAAAATCATATAATTTGTTACATATGCAGGGAGAGAGGGCACTACCAAACTAAGTGTCCTACTCGAAAGATTCAAACGATACCACTGACGGCAACAAAGAAACGAGCTCCAAAAGCACGAAAGAACAAGAGTCGCATCCAATGCTTCAAGTGTCAGGAGTTTGGGCATTACAAAGAGGAATGCACAGATAAACGTTACAAAGATCCAGGGAAACCAACCAAAATGGGTAACTGTAATTTACATCCAAATCAACTCTTTACCTTGAATACTGATAGTTTAATTAATCTCCCTTGGTCAAATTTAGATATGGATGCATGCTTAGATAACTTGATGAAATCATGTATATTAGCAAAGTCAAAATTCAAAATGTTAAGACAAGAAAATGAGACTTTGAAAATTAAAATTGATATACAAGAAAAACTGATTAATAATTTTGCAAACTTAGAAAATCCAAAAATTTCTCCTCACTATGACATTATTTGAAGTTTTGTCTTGGCTATTCATAGGACTAGATACCTTAAGGACTTAACCAATTAGTTGAAATTTGACAACATAGTATTGGGAGGAGGTGAGATGATAGTACGTTGGGGAAACCAACTCTAATAAGATCAAGTCTACTTGGTCTCTTTAGACTGGTGAAACCAGCCGAAGCTACCGATCCAAGACCCAAGCTAGTTGGACCAGAAAATGACCTAATTTAATTTGAAAATGAAATTTCATTAAAAGGCTTTGTCAAGGAAAGGGTGGATGATCCCATAAGGCTACGGCCAAAGAAGGCCTAGTGCCTCGCCAAGACCTGGAAGCCAATTTCTGAAATTCAAATTCAAATTATCTTATGTCAAATTCGAATCTAACACAAATTTCAAATAATTATAGATTCAACCCTATTTTCAAAAATTCTTTTTCAAAATCACTCTTTTTCAAATTCAAATCTGTCTTCGAAGTCAATTATACTTTTTCAAAAATAAACATTTTTTTATTCTTTTTCAAAGTTAAACATTTTTTCAAAATTATTTTTACCTTCAAACCTGTCTCACAAGAACTTTTAAGGCTAACTGTTTGAAAACCCTAGATTGGGTGAGATAGGAAAATTAAGTTCAAATTAAAATTTCTTTTATGTTGTGTTTTCATTCAGAGAATAATTTCAACATAGTCAAACCATGATTAACATGGTTAAACCTTGTCAACTGAGTCAAACATGGTCAAACCTAGTTAATGCTAAAGACCCTTCAAGCACTTAGATAAAGTTAAGACAAGTCGAATACAAGGGGAGTTCTTTTTAGATTTAGTCTCAAAACCTGATTTAGTATCATTTCAGAATAAAGCCTTCAAAAATTACTCAAAATTCTTGGTATATTACTATCTCTTAGAAAAATTATTATCATTTCAAATTTTTTAAACTGTGTTATTCCAAATTGAGTTTTCAAAAATTTATCTCCTTGAAAGTTTCATACTCAGAAGATTATTCAAAATTATTCTTTTGTTTTTAATAAACCCTAAAGACACAGAGGAAGGTCCACTTCATGATCTACTAGGACTCCTAGGATGTGTCAAATTTAGGGGGAGTTTGATTCAAAAGAAGAATTTCTGAAAATTTTTTGTGGTAATTATTTGTTTTGAAGTTATTAGATAATTCTTATAATTTAAATCAAACCCTAAAACTCAGAGGAAGATCGCTTGTAGTCAACAAGCTTCCTAGGATTGGGTCAAGTTTAGGGGGAGATGAAATTAAAAGAATTATTGAAAATTTTCAAAATTATATGTTTTCATGCACTGCAAGTTCAAAATCTTTTTGAAAACTTAAATAATTTTTCTGTCAAAATACTATTATTTTACAAAATTCTTGTGGCTTATGAAATTAATTTTATAATATTTACTTGGGTTGGAGAAAATTTTCCAGGACACTTAAGAAAATGTCCTTGTAGTCAACAAGGTTTCCTAGGATTGTGTCAGACTGGAAAAGAAACCTAGTCAAGTAAAATATTTTGTGTTCAAAATGCATAATCCTTTTCAAAAATTACTTATACTTTTCAAAGTCTAAGTCTTTTCAAAATTACTTATATCTTTCAAAGTCTAAATACTTTTGTAAAAGTACTTATGTGTTTCAAATCTTAATTTATTTCAAAAGTACTTAGATTTTTCAAAAATGCATAATATTTATTTCAAAAGTACGTTTGAAGATTCAAAAGCACTTATGTCTTCAAAAATACATAATATCTGTCAAAAAAGTACTGCTATAATGTTTTCAAAAGTATAAATATTTTTCAAGGCAATATTGTTCTAAAAGATTGGCCTACAAATATAAAATATCTTTTCAATACTTTTCCAAATAAAATTTTGTTGGTGCAATTTAAACTTTTTGCTATACTTTCAAAAATTATACTAAGTATTTTTATGCTTTCAAAACTCATAGGCTCTGATACACAAACGCTCTCCTTAAAACTTCTCTCAAAATATTTTTATATTAGACTTAAAAATGGTCTAAAACATAAGGAGAAGAGTTTTACATTAAGGGGGAGAGAAAGGGAATGTTATTTTTAAGCTATTTCAAAATTTTAAGCATTTCTAAGTGGTTCAAAGTTATTTTTAGTGCATGTTTTTCTAAATAAAATTTTCCATAGTAATCAAAATTTGTCTGGGAAAAAAAAAGAAGGGATTTTTAACAAAGTTTAAGCTTGCTTTTCAAAAGTGTCTATGGATACAAATACTTTTGCTCTTTTTGAAAAATACTTTGTCAAAAACTTATTTTTGCTAGAACTCAAAACTCCCCATTAGAAACCTTGCTAACCCATGTATGCTTTTGATATATGTCAAAGGGGGAGGAAAGGTCAAAGTTAAGTATTTTAAGTATTTTATAACACAAATATTCAGGGTTTTAGGGGGAGTATGAAAAATAAAGTTTTCAGTTATGCTTCACTGTTTACCTTATACTCTTAACTGTTGTAATTTTTTTCCTTAACTTTAAATTGTGTTGCCATAATCAAAAAGGGGGAGATTGTTGGTGCAGGAAGCACCAGATCGAACCTTGTTTTGATATTGGCAAAGGATTCAAAGTTAAGGGTTGTTTGGTATCTAACAATGCTGCTTGAGAGTGCAGGAAACAAAGTCCTAGCGAAGGGCTGCTAGGCACCTGACGATGGGCTGTCAGGAAACCAAGTCCTGGCGAAGGGCTGCTGGGCGAAAACCAAGTCCTGGCGAAGGGCTGCTAGGCGAAAACCAAGTCCTGGCGAAGGGCTGCTAGGCGAAAACCAAGACCTGGCGAAGGGCTGCCGGGCAAAAGTCCAACTGGAGGATCCGGTTGGCACCAGGTAAATTCTCCCGAGAGGAGTAGGTGAGGACGCGTTCCCCTTGAGGGAACATTAGGCGTCGGTTCGACCTAGGGCTCCATTTTGGAGACCAAAGTCAGAACCAAGACAGCCAAGCCTGTATAATTCATTATGTTATTGGTTTATTGTGTTTTGGACTAACCCTGGATGCAGGACCAAAGGAACGTGTGTCTGCAGCTCAGAATGCCTCAAAGGAAAGAGGCGATCGCTGACCAGGGCGCCCGGAGTGTCCCGGGCGCCCCCAAGGTGAACACAAAACACAACACAACCTGAAGAACCTCGACAGTACATTCTGAGGGCACCCCCGCTGTCCCGGGCGCCCCCATTGCAAAACAACTCTGCCGCGTCTGCGCTACATGCCCAAGGCGCCCCCGCTGTCCCGGGCGCCCCCAGCGCACAGGGTGGCGCAAACCTTACCGAGGAGAGCTCAGCGCTGCGGATAAGGTTTGACCGGTCAACCAGGGCGCCCCCAGCGTCCAGGGCGCCCCAGTCAAGGCCTTATCCCGAGGATTAAGGGATAAGTCGACGACCGCGCCTCTTGTGGATCTGCTGCCACGTGGGGGGGGGGGGGGGCGCCCCCGTCGACCAGGGCGCCCCCAGGCCCTATATAAAGGGCCCTCGACCCCCTTCTTCAACAATCAAGTTTTTCGACGCTTCTACACTCTTCTGCTTCCGCGACACGCTCCAGAAATCTTCCAACTCAAGCTGACGACGTCCCGCTGCTCCGAAACTTCGATCTACACCGGACGTCGGTAACGAAGAGCTCTGTATTTAAAGTTTACTATTCTGCCTTCTTGTAAAATCCATTTGTAAACTTTGCGAACTTATAGAATTGCCCGCAGAAAACGGTCAACGACCGTGGGCCTTGGAGTAGGAGTCGACCCAGGCTCCGAACCAAGTAAACCGACTGTGTCTACATTGTTTTGTTTTTCTTTTAATTTCCGCTGCGCACCCGCTCTCTTAAATCCGAACGATTTGCGATATTCACCCCCCCCTCTCTCGCATTTCTCGATCCAACATACCCAACCTGGTCAACTTAGCTAAGTGGAACTAGCCGAAGCTACCTCGCCACATCCTAGACTAGTTAGACCAAAGTTTGTCAAAGAGTAAATTAAATGTATTCTTTCTTTAAAAGGCTTTGTCTAAGGAAAGGGTTGATGATCCAATAAGGTTACGACCAAAGAAGGTCTCTGTGTCTCGCCAAGACCTTGAATCCGATTATTGAAAATTATTTTTAAGCTACTAATTGATTAAACTCGAATCTAACTCAAGGTTAATCAATCTATAAAGTTAAAATTAAGAAAAATTATTCAAGCATCTCACAACACCCATAAGACAACCATGCTTGTTTGGATTGCGACACTTAGAACGGGTGAGATGTTAAAGACTAATTAATTGACAAATGCTTTCAAAATCTTTAGGATATTTTCTTAAAAATATATTTTCAAATAATGTTTAAACATAATAATGTTTTAATGAATTTTATGCTTGATTGGGTGTTTACATATAAATACATATTCCAAAAATCTTTTTTGTTTGACCTACACTTAGACACAAACCTTCTAGGTCAACACTAGAGTCCCTTAAGACACTTAGGTAGAGGTCCTTGTAGTTAACAAGGGTAGCCAGAATGTGTCAGGTTCAGGGGGAGTCTATTTTCTTGTTCTTTTAAAAATTATTTTTCAAAATTACTCTTTTCAAAAATTATATCTTTCAAAATGGTTTCTGCTAAAAAAATTATTATGTCTTTCAAAATACTTTTTGAAAAATATTATTATGTTTTTTAAAATAGTTTTTGAAAAATACTTCTACAAATTCTTTAAAAAATTTCTTTAATTGCTCTTTTGATTTGGATAAACTCTAAAAACACATAGAAAGTTTTTTTTATGATCTATAAGAATTCCTAAGATTGTGTTAGGTTTAGGGGGAGTCCTAATCAAAAGAAATTAATGTATTTCTATTTTTGATCATTTTAAAATATTTCTTAAAATTTCTGTTGTAATTCTTTTCGTTTGAATCAAACCCTAAGACTCAAAGGAAGATCAACTTGTGATTAACAAGCGTCCTAGGGCTGTGTCAGGTTTAGGGGGAGGTTCAAATTAAAAGAACATTGAGAGTCTCAAAAACCCTATACTTTCAAAAACTTCAAGGTTTTAAATTCTTTTCGTTTGAATATAACCCTAAGACTCAGAGGAAGATCAACTTATAGTCAACAAGCTTCCTAGGACTGTGTCAGGTTTAGGAAGAGGTTCAAATTAAAAGAATCATTAGAAATTTCAAAAATGTTATATTTTCATAAAACCACTATCTTTTTTAAAATATTTTGAAAATACTATATTCTCATATTTCAAAACTTATTTCGTAAATCTTTTATCTTTTGGAATACCTTTGAAAATATTTTTTACTTGAGTTTGGAAATTTTTCCAAGACACATAGGAAAATTTTTCTTGTAGTTAACAAGGTTTCCTAGGATTGTGTCAGACTGGAAAAGAAACCAAATCAAGAAAATTATTATTTTTTCAAAACTAAATACATTGAAAATATTTATTTTTGGAAAATCCCTAAGACACATAGAAATGTTCTTGTGGTCAACAAGATTCCTAGGATTGTGTCAGACTTAGGAAAGTTCAAATTCTTTTTTTTTTAAAAATCACATATTATTGGTGCAATGTTTTTTTAAAGTACTTAGTGTTTTTTAGAATATTTTCTAGAACATGTACTTAGTTATTTTTAAAATATCTTAAGTATTGAAAATCATTTTTTTAAAAAAAGTATCTTAAGTATTTTCAAAATGGGGAAGACACATTATCTTAAAAGGGAGAGAGAGGCTTAAGTTAGATTTTTTCGAAAATCCTATTATTGGTGCAAATTTTTTTATCCACTATTTCCTTGTGACGTGTGACGTGTGACAAAGGGGGGGGGGAGAGACTTAAGTTAGATTTTTTTCTTCAAATTCTCCCAAGTGTTAAACCAAGAACCCTTAGACCTAACCTAATTTAAGATTATTGTCAAACATCAAAAAGGGGGAGATTGTTGGTGCAAAGAACATCAGTGATGAATAGTCATCCTCTAGGGTTTCAATATTTGACAATATACTAAGTGTTGGATGGGGTGGACCGGCTAGAGGGGGGGGGGGGAATAGACGGTTATGAAAACTAATGGAGATAGCACTCGTCTAAAAAAACTTGGTTGCAACTGGAACGTTGCTTCCAAGGAGGTTAACACTCAAGCAGAACTCCTTCAGGCGGAGAAGCCTTTTACAGTTGTAGCACTGAAGACTTAGAGAGATTTTACAAGAATGAATAAAAATGATTGATTGAAAAGGTTGAAACTCTAAGCCTATTTATAGCCTAAGAGAATAAATCTGGATTGTTGATTATTGAGGAATTTTTTCTTGGCCGTTGATCCATGGATGTAATCTGGATGGTTGATCTTGGATGGGATTAATTTGCATCCATTGAATCTGATTAAAGGACAAGTATTTATCCTTTATGTGATAAATGAATTTTTATCTTCTGCTCGAGATTGCTATTGTAATCTCCAAGTAATAATATCGGCGAAAACAAAATGTCTTCGACCTTTATCCTAACTGGTAAGCTTAGTTGCCTCTGCTCTTGAGGTCTTGGGTTCAAATCCTCTTAGCAACAATTCAATCTTTCTTTTTCGGGCGACTAGCCTTTTGGTTCTTTGTCTTCTGGGTGATTTTTGGCCAACCGGAGTTAGGCTCACCCGAACCCGACTCCGGCCTTTCGCCCCTCGAGCGTCCTTCATCCCGGCTTCTCGTCCCTTGGACACCGTGCGAGTTCAATTCCTCTTAGCAATGATTTAATCTTTCTTTTTCGGGCGACTAGCCTTTTGGTTCTTCTACTCGCAACAAATAAATAACTTTATCATCTGCTCGAAACAACTTCAATCACATCTCCTCTTTATCCCAGTTAGTAAGGCTGGTGATATATGCAGGCGAGGTTGCTGGTTTGAATCTTTACAGCAACAAATAATTTTTTTTTGTTTCAGGTGCCTGGTTTGACTTGGTCAAACTGACCAGTCTTTTGGTTCATCTTTTGGGTAATTTCCGGCCAATCGGAGTTAGGCTCACCCGAACCCGACTCTGGCCTTTCACCCCTCGAGCGCCCTTCTTCCCGGCTTCTCGTCCCTCAGACACTGCGCACGTCCTTCTCGCTCCACCTGTGTACTCTTTCGCAGCATCCGCGCCCCTCGGATTGTACCGAGCCCGTCGGCTCACTTCCCTGCACAATCCTTCTTGTCCGCTACATCTTACGCTCGACTTCCTCCATACCTAAGCTCCTTCACACTTAGCAGAGAGATTAAACATACCAGGACCTAGCTTAACTTGGTTGATTACATCAAAACTTACCGGGACACTAACAATCTCCCCCTTTTTGATGTGCATCAACCCAGGTTCAGTTAGAGTTAAACCAAATAAGTAAAAAATAGTAAAATTAAATAAACAGGTTAAGATGTTTCAATGCAAATCTATAATCTCCCCCTGTACACTAACCTACTCTCCCCCCTTTGATCACAGTAAAAATCGGGGACTAATAAACCGGGGACAAAAAAAAATAGCATATTGTGAAAAAAATTGAAGTGTTTAACTAAAGCTTAAAAGATTAAAAAAGATTTAGTTTTCAAAAATAGCATTTTCAAGAATTTTTCAAATTAAAGAAAATATAATTTCATAATTTTTTTAAATTCTAAATGGACTTAAAAAATTCGGAAATAATTTTGACAAAGTCAACATTTGATTTATAGATTCTAAAAAATCAGATCTAGTCAAACTCATTTTCCTTCGAATTCTTAAAATTTAAAAATATGGTTTCATCTAAAAAATCATAAAAATTCGAAGAGTATTCGAAAAATTTCAAAAAGTTTCAAGTGTATAGTCAACTTTCCTTAAGTAACAAAAAATTATACTGAATTTAAAAAAATGACACAATAAAAATTGTTAGTCAATATATGCAACAAAAATTAATTTAAGACAGATTTAGGAATCCAAAATAGGTTACTATCAACCTAGTTAAAAATTTAGGGGGCACATAATTTCTTGGTATTTTTCTAAGTTGACCCTTGTGATTCTTAAGATACCAGTTCAGCCCCTCAAGATAATGATTTTTTTCTGTCGCAGGCATCTAATATCAAATTTCAATTTCTTAACTAAATTTTCTAGATTTTCATTTTTATTTTTTAAGTCATCGAACATACTTAATGGACATGATGTAGATAACTCCTTTTTCAACCTCAATATCTTTTTCCTCTTTTTGCATAAACTATTCAAAATAGATTTTAAAACAGAAAAAAGTTTGTCGGGAGGTAATTTACATACCTCACTTACCATGTCGTCGTATTTGCTGCTTAGTGGTTCGTCGTCGCAGTTGCTTTCGTCAGACGACTCTCCTCCTTCATTGATACTCATCTCTGATGAGCTCTCTTCGTCGTCCTCCTCTTGATGACTCGCCATCAGGGCAAGTCCGGCATACTCCTTGATTTCTGACTCGTTAGAAGACGTGTCATCCCATGTCGCTTTTAGTGATTTCTTTTTCTTCAGCTGATTTTCCTTCTTCTTGTTCTTCGTCACAATTGTAGCACTTTACCGTTCGTCTCATCGGAGATTTCTTCTTTCCCTGAAACATTGAAAATTGATTAGATTTAACAAACTTTTTAAATTTCCTTACTAAGTATCATTTTTCTTCTTCTTCTTCATCATCCGAGGATACCGATCCTAGTACTGTTGTTTTCGCGTTCAGGGCTACAACATTCGTCTTTCGATTTTCTGCAATTCTCGATTCGTGAAGTTCAAATGTTGAAAATAAATTCTCGAGCGAAGTTGTCTCAAGATCTTTAGTAATAAAAAAAGAATCAACAAAAGACGTCCAATCGAAATTTCTCGGAAACGAATTAAGTATGTACCTCAGCGAATCTCGGTTACTTACCTCTTCCCCGAGATTCGTTAGTTCCGTTAACAAACCTTTTATTTTTGAATGCAAATGTGCTACTGTTTGACCTTCTTCCATGCGGAGGTTGGTCAGTTGGTTTCGGAGAATGCCCCTTTTGGCGAGCTTGGCTTCGGAAGTCCCTTCGTGTAACTCTAGGAATTTTTCCCAGAGTTCTTTCACGGATGCGTATGTGCCGATTCGGTTGACTTCTTGTGCTGGGAGTACAGAAAGCAGGTGGTAAACTGCTTTTCCATTCGCCACAAAATCAGCTTGTTCCTTCTTGCTCCATTTGGTTAAATCCTTTTCTTCGGGAGCTGCAAAAATAGATTGCATTATTATAAACAATTTGAATTCTGTAGTGAATAATACCTCCATCTTGCGCTTCCATTCGGCGAACTCCCCCTTGAATTTCGGCGGATAGATGACAGGTCCGACCATTTTGGTTGATGGTGCTGCAGTTGGCGGTTAGTCCTTCTGCGGCGAACTAGGCTCTAATACCACTTGTTGGATGGGGTGGATCGGCTAGAGGGGGGTGAATAGACGGTTATAAAAACTAATGGAGATAACACTCGTCCAAAAAAACTTGGTTGCAACTGGAACGTTGCTTCCAAGGCGATTAACGCTCAAGCAGAACTCCTTCAGGCGAAGAAGCGTTTTACAGTTGTAGCATTGAAGACTTAGAGACATTTTACAAGAATGAATAAAAATGATTGATTGAAAAGGTTGAAACTCTAAGCCTATTTATAGCCTAAGAGAATAAATCTGGATTGTTGATTGTTGAGGAATTTTGTCTTGGCCGTTGATCCATGGATGTAATCTGGATGGTTGATCTTGGATGGGATTAACTTGCATTCATTGGATCTGATTAAAGGATAATTATTTATCCTTTATGAGATAAAGGAATTTTTATCTTTTGCTCGAGATTGCTATTGTAATCTCCAAGTATTAATATCGGCAAGAACAAAATGTCTCTGACCTTTATCCCAACTGGTAAGTTTGGCAGCCTCTGCTCTCGAGGTCTTGGGTTCAATTTCTCTTAGCAATAATTTAATCTTTCATCTCCTCCTTATCCCAGTCAGTAAGGCTGGTGATATATGCAGGTGAGATTACTGGTTCGAATCTTCACAGTAACAAATAATTTTTTTTTTTGTTTCAGGTGCCTAGTTTGACTTGATCAAACTGACCAGTCTTTTGATTCATCTTCTGGGTGATTTTCGGGCAACCGGTGTTAGGCTCACCCAAATCCGACTCTGGCCTTTTGCCCATCGAGCGTCCTTCCTCCCGGCTTCTCGTCCCTCGGACACCGCGCACGTTCTTCTCGCTCCACGGGCGTACTCTTCCGCAGCTTCCGCATCTCTCGGATTGTACCGAGCCCGTCGGCTCACTTCCCTGCACAATCCTTCTCGTCCGCTACGTCTTACGCTCGACTTCCTCCGTACCTAAGCTCCTTCACACTTAGCAGAGGGATTAAACATACCAGGACCTAGCTTAACTTGGATGATCACATCAAAACTTACCGGGGCACTAACACTAAGGTTACTCAATGTGATCATGGGTTATGCTAAACAGGACCTGATGTTTGGTTGGATAAACCCAGGTTTGATCAAGCTTGACAAAGGGTTAGCCAAACATGACATGATGTTTGGCAGAACTATAAGTGACAATATACCTAAGATTTAGTCAAAGTGATCAAGGGTTAAGCCAAACAACACTTGATCTTTGGTAGGGCAAACCCAGGTTTGATCAGGTTGACAAATGGATAGCCAAACAAGATATGATGTTTGACAAAGTGAATAGAACCCAGGGTTGACCAGTTTGACCAAGGGATTAAACCAAACTGGACTTGAGGTTTAGTATACTTACTTGAAGGTTGGAAGAAGTCTAGTTAGGATTAAAATGACTAGCAAAGAAGTGATTATGTTGGAAGAAATCCTGGTGAGTGAAGCTGGGTCCAGTAAGTGAAGCTAGGTTGGAGGGAATCCTGGTGAGTGAAGCTGGGTTCTAGTGAGTGAAGCTAGGAGAAGAAATCCTGGTGAGTGAAGTTGGGTTCTAGTAAGTGAAGCTAAGTGGACGAAGTCCTGATGAGTGAGCTGGACACGAAGTCCAAATAAAGAAATTTGAGTTCTTGTGGATTTTTGAGGTAACAAGGAGTTCAAATATACTATCCATTGTTTATTTGGACTTCTCCAAGGTGTTAAAATGTAATAACAAATAATCGAGAAAAAAAAATCTAATATTCGGCTCATTGGGCCTGATATGAATTGTATCAGGTCCACGTTGGGCCTGATATGATCTTTTAGTTTTAATTTAATAAAAAAATTTTTAATTAATTTAAATATTAATATTCAAATCTAGATCTCAAAAACACGCAGGTTTCAACTCATTTTAACTATTTGATGATAAAATTTTATTTTATTTTATTTTTCTTTTAATTTTTAAAATTTATTTTCGAAAATGAAACTCGAGTGAAAATTAAAAAGCAGATAATTTCAAGAAGAATGCAAATATAACATCGGTCGATTGATCTACCACTAGATGAAGCTAGTCGGAGATCTCTTATAGCCTCAACTGGTCGATGAACAACTTTCATATCAAATTCATGTTGGGCCTGATATTTTTCCTATGTTATGCATGCATTCATCTAAAAGAGAGAAGAAAGAGAAAAGGAAAGAGAAAAAAATGTATGGAAAAGAGGAAGGAATGAGAAGAGAGGAGAAGAAAGAGAAGATAGATCGTGTACATAAGGAAGAGGAAAGGAAAAAGTAATTGCATATAGTTAGATTTGATAGAAGAGTAAAATGACAAGAGTATTAAAAAAAAGTATACCTTTTGATAAATATTAAGGTAGTGTATGTTTTTTGATTAATTAAAAAGTTATATTGGTCCTTTCATAAAATGTCATTATTAATTTAAGCATTTCAGTATTTAAGTTGGAGGGACACACCAGCCACCGCATCAAATAAAATGAGTTTTTAAAAAAGTCATTTACATTGGGGATCGAAGAAAAAACAAGTCTTCGACAGATGGCAGCAGCTGAGCCAGCGCCCAGCAGGAAGAAAAAATCTTCCTGGCTTCTTCTCCCGCAAGCGACACTAGGCGGGGGGCTAAAACAGTAATCTCCATTTATAATATAAGAGCGAACACCAACAACCCTCCTCCGTCCCTGATTCGAAAGATGAACATCGAAGAAATAAATCATAAACTTCTCATCCGGATAATAATTAACATAAAAAAAAATAAACATTTGACTTGTCAAAATTTAATTCCTAAATTTCACGATAACAAAATTTTATTTGTTAATTATCAATCCATTACGTCGAAATCACAATTACATATGATATACAATATAACGAGCAGATCTATTATTAGAGCATCTCCAAGAAAAAAAAAATTTGAAAAAAAAAATTTCTTTAAACATTCTCTCCTTTCAAATATTTCCTATTACGTGGCACAAAATATTTATTCCCTGATTTCTCTTAAATTGCATGCAAATCAGGTCCATTAAAGAAGTATGATAGAGAACATAAATTTACAATATAAAATTTAATATAAATAATATAATATTTTTTATATATACGTTCGATTATTATTTAAATAATAGTAACGTTCGAAGGCTGCCATCTCGGACCAAGTTATGATAGAGAACGTGAAATTATAGCGTGAAATTTAACGTGAATGATTTGACATTTTTCTTATACATGTTCAATTGCCACTTGGACACCGACGGCGACGGAGGCCGCCACCTCGAACAAAATTATAACATGGGGAGCACGGTGAATCCATTGAGAATCGCTGCAATTGGAGTGTTACCTCATTCACGTTGAGTTTCACGTTGAAAATTCACGTTGTTTATCATTTTTTATTATACACTGGGAGGCACGATGAATCCGTCGAGGATCACTGTAATTGAGTTTCACACTGAGTTTCACGCTGCGAATTTATATTGTGTATTATTTTTATCCACCAAAAGATTGGCACGGTAAGTTTTATTTTCATTTTATTTTTTTAATTTCATGAACATTTTCAAAAATTTTAAAAATAATATTAGAAAAATCTAATCAATTTTATTTTAATATAAAATTAGATATAAATTAATAAAATAATCGTAAATTTTATAAATATTTAATTGTTGAGATATTTGACTATAGAATTAGATATATTTGTAAGTGAGATATTTGAGTGAACTCATCAATATTTTATGAGTAAAATATTTAAGAGTGAAATTTGAGATATTTAAAAATTGAGATATTCGTTAATATTTAAAGAAATGCCCCAATCTTAGGGGGCTATTAGGGCATCTCTAATTCATCACCAAAATATCAAATTTGATATCAAATCCACACCAAAACACTCCAACCCAAACACTAAAATCTATCCCAAATTTGGTGTCATGAATAATGCATCACCATATTTGGTGATGCGTTATTCATGACATCGTATTTGGTGTTGGAATTTTTTATTTTTTTTAATATTTAAAAGTTATTATTTGTTTTAAATAAAAATTAGTAATTATGTTAATTGTGTGTGATTTTAAAATATTTTTATATAGATTAGTTAGATGTAAAATTTTTAAAAATTAATTTATTAAAATAAATAAAATATTAATTTTAAATATAACAAGTACGATGTAAAAATTACTAAATTAAAATTTATGTGGATAATTAAATTTTGAATAAGAGGAAATATAATATTCTAAAGAATATTTTTTTTGGTATGATATAGTGTTAGTGGATTGAAGATGAAATAATATTTAATGTTGAAATTGTATTATTTTAATATGAATTTGACATCAAATATAATATTCTGGATTGAAGATGAATCTTAGTGCGCAATACCGTACAACGTCCAGCGTACTTCATTTTTCCAGGTACCTCAGTCATTTTACATCGACCGTTACAATGTTAAATATTCCTTTTCCGAGGAATCATCCAGAAACGGAAGGCTTTGCGATGGCCGGCAGTAACGCCGGAAGCATCAAGGTCAGTGCCATTAATCTTGACTTACTGTTAGATCTTATCGTTTGTCCATTGTTCATCTCTCCGATGGTTGGTTGGATCGCTTGCCTCCTTGGTTGCCCTAGGTCGCCGGAGGAATCGATCGGCTTCTTCCTTTGGATCTGTCTTTTGAACTCGCACTGAGCTGGTAGTATGAATGTTCATAATCTGGTTGTGGTTTTGATTTCCATCAAGTTTAGTTTGTAACATTGGTCAGGTGTCTGACATGGAGAAAGTGATTTGTCAGTCTATTGACTTTTGCGGGTTTCTTCCAGAAATATCATAGATTAAAAGGACGAACACAGTTCGACACATAACAGAATCTTGTCGAAAGGGCTGGGTAATTGGAAAACAATACTGACAAAATTGCTACTGGATCTATACATCAACTACTCTTGATTTCATGTTTAACCAATTGATTATCATCAACTTGCTTGGATACTGCTCGTATTTGAGGAATTTTCTCACTGTTAAGTGTTGCATTTTGATACTGTTATATATCTTAGGATATATATATGGTATGAATGGAAAAGAGGTGGAAAGACTTTTAGTTCCACATGGTTACTTTCTCTAGAGTAGAAAGTGAGGAGGAGAATAAAAGAGCCCCCTTGAGAGGGGGGGCTTTAGTCCCACATTGGGAGCTTAAGGCAAAATATTTGGTTTATATTGTATCACAAGCATGATAGTTGTGAACAAATGCTAGGGGAGAGGCTCTCTCTCACGCGTGGGTGCGCAGGGGGGGTGCAGAACCAAGTGAACTCGTGTGCATGCACGACCCGCGCACGTCGAATGTCGGACCGGTCGGGGCAAAATTTGTCCAAGCAGATGAACCAAAGTTTTGCCGATTTGATTTTTGCTCGAATGTAACTGATGCATTAATTTTGTTTAATGCGAGATCAGTAACCCCCAGACGTTTGGATCTGGTCGGGTAAATGCCATTAAATGACGATTAATTCGTTATTTAATGCTGCGAGGTCTGAGCCTATAAAAGGAGGCCGTGACCGAGAGCAAAGAGGGACGCACAGGCAGAGACGCAGTGCGAAATTATTCTCCACTCCACCTCGCTCCCGACCCCGCTGATAGCAGTCGGGTACCTCCTCAGTTCGCCACGACCAACGAGTGCTCCGTTGTGCCCGTGGTCTGTTGTTTATCCTGAGAGACGGAAGTCCATCTGAGCCTCGAAGCACCGCCGGAGGAGGACGAATCTGTTTCAAGGAAACTGCGCTGCGCAGGCCTCAGCAACTCCCCGGTCGGGAGACGTCCTACTACTTCGTTCGGGAGATCCCGGTCGGGAATCTCCACTCGGAGCTCACTCGGCCACTCGGGAGCTCACTCGGCCGCTCGGGAAACTTCATTCGGGAGCTCACTCGGCCACTCGGGAGCTCACTCGGCCGCTCGGGAAACTTCATTCGGGAGCTCACTCGGCCACTCGGGAGCTTACTCGGCCGCTCGGGAAACTTCATTCGGGAGCTCACTCGGCCGCTCGGGAAACTTCACTCGGATCTCACTCGGCCACTCGGGAAAACCTGCTCGGGTCGGGAGATTCACTCAGACCTCACTCGGCCACTCGGATCTCACTCAGCAGCTTCGGTTTTCAACTCGGCCACTCAACAGAGATAAGTTGAAATTGTTTTGTAATTTCAATTTAGTATAAAATCTCGGAAAAATCCTCCAACAGATACCTGGTACCCATAGTATCATATATGATCCCGGTCGTAGTTCGGTCGGCCCGCCTGGCGCCACGTCAGGGTAGAGGTGAGATAGAGGTTCCCGAGGTCCCGGTGGATCGAATGGCTCAGACGGCAATCGGGCCGATGTCGCCCAACCCGGCTCATCCTACGCTTGGGCCGCGGAAGACCCAGCATGACCCAGGCAGACCTGACGTCAATGGAGGCCTAACAGGCAAGCCGAAGAAGGCCCGACAGGAGGAGTTCCTGAGCCAGGAAGCCCCCGAGTTCCCAACCGCCCGACCCTGAGATAAGGTCGGGTGCAAGGCCGAACGCCCCCTGACTCAGTCACAATGACCGTAAGTCCAGATTCCGCTCAGAGTTGCCGAATGCGCTCCCAGAAGTAGATGGTACTCACTCTCTGACATCCCACTAGCAGAAGTAGTACGGGGTCGGCGTGGAACTGACACATTTCAGGCCCAAATCGCGGATATCTCGCTAACACCGTGATCCTCTTGCCATCTCGTACCACGATCACCTGCGTTCGCGTCAGGCTGAACGTCGCCTGGCGACGCACGTCGGCGAGCCGACAGTGCCCCTTTCATTATTCGGGCATGCAGTGCCTTACCCTGCCAATACTGCCACGCCCTGACCTTCTCTCACCTACGACAGGGAGTGGCAGGCTGGGCAGAAGCTGCCGGCTCCCTCGGCTATATAAGCCCCTCCGCTCCCCATCGCACAGGTATGCGCAATAATCTTCTCTTCTACTGTTCCATTACTTTCTCTTCTACCGGGGACTGACTTGACCGTCGGAGGGCCTTGCCGGGGACTTTTCCCGACGGGTTTACTAACGGTCATTCTCTCGCAGGTCGGAGTCGGCATCCACAGCTTATAGTTCTCGGGGACCACTTCGCTCTTGGGAGCCCACCTCACTTCGCGACAGGATCAAGTTTGGCGCTAGAAGAAGAGACAATTCAGCCTGATCGGAAGTACACGATGGAATATCCCAACCGAGTGATGGTGACAGTTACACCTGAGGAGTACGAGCTCCTGATGGCCGCTCGGGCTCAGAAAACCCCTCAAAGGCCTTCACAA
This sequence comes from Boesenbergia rotunda, assembly GCA_024364735.1. Classification (NCBI taxonomy): domain Eukaryota; kingdom Viridiplantae; phylum Streptophyta; class Magnoliopsida; order Zingiberales; family Zingiberaceae; genus Boesenbergia; species Boesenbergia rotunda. Next base: position 401,432 of record JAGFNQ010003794.1, on the reverse strand, counting down.
GTAGGCAACCCAGCCATCCGAATTCCCGAGTCGTCGGGGCACGGCCATTCAGGAGGTCGGGGAAAGGCCACCCGACCCGAGGTAGGCTCGGCTCCCTTTCCTGCTGCTTTCTACTGAGGGCGGGACGATGGGGCTGATTCTATGCCGATCGAGGCGTCTGCTTCCAGTCAGATGTACAGGCCACGTCCCGATAAGGGAAAGGCCCTAGCCGAGGCGTCCCCACCCGCCTTGGTACATAGCCCTTTCTCCTCTTAGATCCTGGAGGATCCCGTCCCTTAGCATCTCAGGTTCTTCACCATCCCTGAGTATGTTGGAGTCACCGACCCAGAGGAGCACTTGATGAAGTTCGAGAGTGCGGCCTTGTTACATCAATATCCCGAAGGCATGAAGTGCCGAGCATTCTTGATCACGCTCTCAGGACCCGCTCAACGGTGGTTCCACCGACTCCCCAATGGGTCGATGTCAAGCTTTGAGGAGCTCCGGAGGACGTTCCTCCAACACTTCGCCAGCAGCAGGAGGCACCATAAGACTAGCCTCAACCTGTTCGCGTTGAAGCAAGGCCCGATGGAATCACTCTGGGCCTACATTAAGAGATTCAATGGAGTGGCGCTGGACGTGCCGATTGTCACACCCGAGGTGCTGATCAGCGCCTTCTCCCAAGGATTACAGGAGGGAGAATTCTTCCGATCACTGATCAGGAAGCCGCCTAAAGACTTTGATAGCCTACTCGGGAAGGCTGTCAAGTATATTAACGTGGAGGAAGCACAAGCTATCCGGAAGGAGGTTGCTAACACACCAACCCCGAGCCCCGCACAGAATAACCGACTCCCGGGCGAACCCATCCGCAACCCGCGGGGGGTGGCCGACCGGACGGGGATGGAGTGCAGGCACGTACACCAGGTAGCTCAAGGGTGCCTGCCGACCCGCTAGAGGCCTTATTATGCCTTCCACCAAAGTCATACACATGACACGGAGGAGTGTCGGCAAGCCGGAAGGGGCCGGGCTAATACCCCCAGGGGCGGGGGCGCTCGACGGCTCCCGGGCGGGGCTTAGGTCGGGAAAGCCCGACCGCCGTCCCAGTAGTCGAGGAACCCAGGCGAAACCCCTCGATAGCCCGCAATTTGTTTCCGCCAGAGGAGCGGACCGGGTCCGAGGAGGTGGATGAGGAGCAAGCTAACCGACAGAACGCTGTCCGAGGAGGAGTACATGCAATCTCGGGCGGGCCCATCGGAGGAGATTCCAATCGGGCCCGGAAAACACAGGTGCGCCGACTGGAGATTCACTAGGTTGGCACGAGCGCCGCTCAGGCGCAGGGGCCCCAGATCAGTTTCGGTCCCCAAGATCTACAAGGATTGGAGGTCCCACATGATGACGTCCTTGTCATCACGGTCGTCATAGCCAACTACCAAGTCCATCGAACCATTGTGGACACGGGCAGCTCGGTCAACATACTCTACAAAAAAGCCTTCGACCAGTTGCAGATCGAGCTGTCCCAACTGGAGTTGGTGGCCACCCCTTTGTTGGGATTCACGGGGAACCAGGTGCAGCCTATCGGTCAGATTCGCCTGGCCATTTCCTTGGGCGAGGAGCCACTGAAGAGGACCAGGTGGTCCACTTTTCTGATAGTGGACACTCCCTCGGCCTACAACGCAATCTTGGGTCGACCGACCCTCAACGAGTTCTAGGCGGTCACCTCGACCTTTTACCTCAAGATTAAGTTCCCGGTCGGTGACAAGGTCGGAGAGGTCAAGGGAGTTCAAAGGGTGGCCCGGAGATGCTATGTGGACAATGCCCGAGTAGAGAGTCAGAAGGCCCCGCGCCCCTTCTCTAGCTGCAACATGGTACAAGCTTCTCCTTGGGCCGAGTTGCATGAAGATAAGGAGGAGGTTCATGTTGGTGCAATCGACCCAAGTGTGATCGGGTAGATCATGGGTTTTGATGTGTGTGTCAATATGATTAAGTTAGGTTTTCATTTTGATTTGATATGTGTGCTTGAGTTGTGCAGGAGTTTGTGAATCACATATGGAGCAACGGAGTGAAGCATTCGAGGGACGAGAGCTAAGGAAGAGGACTTCAAGGGCAAGCCGGGGAAGTAGACTTCAAAGGCATACGCGAAGGATGACATGGAGGCAAGCCGTGGGTTTGTGTGCGCATCCAAGGGATGAAAGCCGAAGGAAGAGAACTTCAAGGAGCAAGCCAAGGGAGTGAACTTCATGGCATACGCGAAGGATGAACTTCGGAGTGAGGTTGAGTGAGTTTATAAGCCGGGCAGTCGACTGCCAGAGGATGCAGTCGATTGCTAGCGCAGAGTGGTAACTCACAGAAAGATCAGTCGATTGGTCCAGGCACCAGTCGATTGGTCTTCTTTAAAATAGAGTCGTTGGCTGGGTATCAGTCGACTGGTCCTTGGGGCAGTCGACTGGTGTCGGGGCTGAATTGTTTGTTAACAACTCTCTCCCCTATTTAAAGTGGAGCTTGAGACTAGGGGAAGGTTAGCTCTTCATTGTAAGATCTTCTCCTAAGTGCTCAAGTGCTCAAGCTCCAAATTCTCAATCTTCCTCCCAAACCCTAGCTCCATCTTGTAAGGAGGAAGAAGGATTGTGAGAGGTTGTTCTCCACCGAGAAGGAGAAAGATTTAGCCGGAGATTGCCGGGGCGTGATCCACTGAAGGATCAAGGGTTCGTCCACCTCAAGGACACGCCATGGAGTAGGAGCAAGCAATCTCCGAACCACGTAACCAGTAACGTGTTAGCATTGATTTAATTATTAGTTTAAGCTTCCGTGTGTGCTAACATTGTAGGGAGAGAAATCGAATTGGGGTAATTGAGCTATTCACCCCCCACTAGCCGTGCCCTTGATCCCAACAGTTTAGCTACTGCCCGACCGAGTATAAGCCCGCGCCAGAATAGCCGTCGGGTTGCCGAGCGAGCTGAAGGAGTCGTTGGTGAAGTGTCTGACCCGGAACCACGATGTGCTCGTCTGGTCGGTGAAGGAACTAAAGGGAGTCCGACCTGAGGTGGCTGAGCACCACCTTCACGTCTACCCTAACGCTCGGCCAGTCAAGCAGAGAAAACGGGACTTCAGCACGGAGCAGAATAAGGTGATCCAGGCGGAGGTTGAGAAATTGCTGGAGGCCGGGCACACCCGGGAAGTCCAATTCCCGGCTTGGCTAGCCAACGTATGTTGGTGCCCCGGTTGGTTTTGATGCGATCAACCAAGTTAGGTTAGGTCCTGTTGGTTTTAATCCCTCTACTAAGTGTGCAGGAACTTAGGTATAGAGGAAGTCGAGCGTAAGACGTAGCGGACGAGAAGGATTGTGCGGAGAAGTGAGCCGACGGGCTCGGTACAATCCGAGAGACGCGGAAGCTGTGGAAGAGTACGCCGGTGGAGCGAGAAGGACGTGCGCGGTGTCCGAGGGACGAGAAGTCGGGAAGAAGGACGCTCGAGGGGCGAAAGGCCTGAGTCGGGTTCGGGTGAGCCTAACTCCGATTGGTCAGAAATCACCCAAAAGATCTACTTACGAACAATCAACCAAGTTGCCTTTGACTTGGATTAAGACGATAACTTAAATTAAAGTCTTTTATAAAAGACTTTAAATTAAAGCTCGTCTTTTATAAAAGTTTTTAAATTAAAGCTTTTAATTAAAGCTTTTTAAAGCTCTTATAAATGACACGTGGATCACAAGTCAAGTTTTACAACCTTTTAATTAAAGCTTGTGTGAAGTTTGTTACAAGCTCCACACGTGACTCTAACTTTGTTGTTGTCAAAACTTATCAAAGTCTTCAGACGCAATCGGATAAAAAAAAAATCAAGATGAATGGTTGGTGAAGAAATGTTGATCCTGAGATTTCTTCTGCGCATAAGCACACATGGAGGGCTTGCTTCGATTGCCATCCGAAGCCTTCAAAGGAGCCGATTAAAAGAGATAAATATTTATCTCTTTTTTAATTAGAGTTTATCCATTTATGAATCAACTGTCCAGATTTATCTTCCTGTACTATAAATAGGCTTAGAGATTTAGAGGTAGGATCAATCAATTCTATTGTAATTATCTAAGTTTAGTGATCTTTAGTTGTAAGGCTTCTCTGCCACAAGGAGAGTTTTTTTTGGCTTTAACCGTCTTAGAAGCAACGATCAAGTTGCAACCAAGTTTTTTTTTAATAGACGAGTTTCCACCACTTTTCATTTATTAACCGTCTATTCACCCCCCTCTAGCCGGACCAACCCGATCCAACAACGTAGTCCTGGTAGCCAAGCCCGATAACAAATGGAGAGTGTGCATCGACTTCTGGGACCTCAACCGAGCGTGCCCAAAGGAATACTACCCTCTGCCCCGGATCGACCAGATGGTGGACTCGACAACCGGAAGCGAGCTCATCTCCATGTTGGACGCCTACCAAGGATATCACCAAGTGCCCTTGGCAGTTGAGGACCAAGAGAAAGTGAGCTTCATCACGGCCGGTGGTACGTACTGCTACACGGTTATGCCTTCGGGCTGAAGAATGCTGGAGCCACCTATCAGAAGATGATGAACAAAGTATTCCACACCCAGATCGGCCTGAACATTGAGGTATATCTGGATGACATCTTGATCAAGTCCGGTCGAGCAGCAGATCTGGTGGCAGATGTGGAAGAAACCTGCTAGACCCTACGTGGGTACGAGCTCAAGTTAAATCTCGCAAAATGTCTTTTTGGGGCGCGAGGTGGCAAGTTCCTCGGATACATAGTTACCGAGAGGGGCATAGAGGCCAACCCGAGCAAAGTTAAGACCCTGCGCAAAGACTCACCGGGCGAATCACGGCATTATCCCACTTCATATCCCGATTTGTCGAGCGAGGATTACCTTTCTTTAAGACACTCCGCCAAGCTACCAAGTTCCAATGGAACGCCGACTACGACAAGGCTTTCGAAGAGCTGATGATGTATCTTGCCGAGCTGCCAGTGTTGGCCAAGCCCGAGGTCGGGGAAGTGTTGTATGTATATTTGGCCACCTCGGATGAGTCAGTCAGCATGGTGTTAGTTAGGCAAGAGGGCGCCGAGTGTCGATATACGACGCTCGAGAGATTAGCGGATGTGCTACTGTAGCCGCCCGAAGGCTCCGACACTATTTCTTAGCGCACCCGATAGTGGTCCTGACTAACAACAACCTGGGACGAGTAGCTTCCAACCCCGAGGCATCGGGGCGACTGATCAAATGAACAACCGAGCTAAGCGAGTATGACATCCAGTACCAAACTCGACCATCCATCAAAGCGCAAGCCTTGGCTGATTTCCTAAGTGAGCTACACTCTGAAGAGGTTGCAGAGACTTGGCAAGTTTATGTGGATGACTCATCAGCTCGGCAAGGTAGTGGGATTGGCATCCTGATGGTCTCGTAGAAGGGAGAGCAATTGCACCTATCGGCTCGACTGGAGTATCGGGCCACAAATAATGAAGCTGAGTACGAAGCCCTCATAGCTGGGCTGCAAGCCGCCAAGCATGTGGGAGCCACTCGAGTGACACTATACTCGGACTCTCAGTTGGTCACCCAATAGCTCTCCAGGCGGTTTGAGGTTAACAGCGACCGACTACAAGCCTTTGTGGAGGCCTACGAGAAGTTAAAAGCTGGATTCCAAGATGCCCAGATACAGAAAATCCCGAGAGAAAGCAACCTACGGGCCGACGAGCAAGCCAAGTTGGCTAACTCGGTAGGGTCCTGGGTGCTCCCTCAGTCGAGCGGGCAAACGATGATAATAATGCAGATAGAGCGGCAGGCCAAGCTGGAGCTTGGGACAGACTGGAGAACGTCGCTCATTGCCTACCTAACGAATGGGACTCTCCCAGCCAACCGAGAGGAGACCCGACTCCTGAGGAAGCGAACCCTCTAGTACTCAATGGTCGGGGAGACGTTGTATAAAAGGGCCTTCGCCCGACCTCTACTTAAGTTCTTAGGCGAAGAAGATGCTGATTATGTGCTGAGGGAGATACAAATGGGAATCTGTGGAAGTCATGCTGGAGCTCGGGCCATGGCTCGGAAGGCGCTGCTGGCTGGGTACTACTGGCCGACCCTGCAAAAGGACGTTGACCGGATGGTCTCCACATGCCTGTCCTGTCAGAAGCATCATTGCCTCCCTCACTGACCCGTAGAAATGATAAAGGCATCAGTAGTCTCCTGCTTGTTCGATCAATGGGGCGTGGACATCGTGGGGCCTTTCCCGACCGCTGTGGCTCAGAAGAGATTCCTGCTGGTAGCTGTTGATTACTTTTCCAAATGGATAGAGGCGGAGGCCTTGGCGTGTATCACTGAGCAAGCTGTGATCAAGTTCTTATGGCAAAACATCTTGTGTCGGTATGGGATTCCTCACAAGCTCGTCTCAGACAATGGAAGGCAGTTCCAGGGGAGGAAAATACAAGAATGGTGCTCGGCCTACGACATTCAGTAGGCCTTCACTTCTTTGGCATACCCGTAGAGTAACGGCCAAGCAGAAGTGGCCAATCGGGAGATCTTGAGGGGCTTGAAGACCAAGTTGGACCATGCAGGAGGAACCTCGGTGGACGAGTTGTTGAGTGTCTTGTGGGCTCAGCGAACCACGCCAAAAGAAACTACAAGTCACACACCCTTCCAGTTGGTCTATGAAAGTGAGGCTGTGGTACGGGTCGAGGTCGGATGCGAGTTTGATCGGCGAAAGGCCTACGACGAAGATAACTCGGAAAGGAGGCGTCTGGAGTTGGACCTGGTCGAAGAGATCCGAGAAAAGACAGCCGCTCGAATGTTTGCCTATCGCTTGAGGATGGTATAATCGGAAGGTGTTGCCGAGGGCGTTCCAGGTCGGGGATCTCGTCTGGAAAAGAATCAAGCCGGTCGGGGATGTCTGCAAGTTGGAGCCTCAATGGGGAGGACCCTTTAGGGTTGTGCAGAAGCTGGCCTCAGAAGCGTATTACCTAGAGAATGAGCAAGGCAGGAAGCTCGATCGACCCTGGAGTGCTATTCATCTCCAACCGTACCGAGAGGCAGAGTGACAGCCTGAGAGACAGTTATACTTCGAAACCTTGTAAAGATAATGGAAGGATGTGGTTCTTGGCCAACTTGCAGGCGCTCCAGACTCTCACCCTGAGCGAGTTATAAGCGGGCATGCTCCTGCGCACCCCTTGGCTCGGCTCCCAGTCCGGATGCGTGGCAACCCACGCTCCATGGGTTCTACCTGACCGAGTGTCCAGACTCTCGCCCTGAGCGAGTTATAAGCGGGAATGCTCCCGCGCACCCTTCGGCTCGCCTCCCAGTCCGGATGCGTGGTGACCCACGCTCCCTGGGTTCTACCCAACCGAGTGTCCAGACTCTCGCATGAGCGAGTTATAAGCGGGCATGCTCCCGCGCACCCCTCGGCTCGGCTCCCAGTCTGGATGCGTGGCGACCCACGCTCCCTGGGTTCTACCCAACCGAGTGTCCAGACTCTCGCCTTGAGCGAGTTATAAGCGGGCATGCTCCTGCGCACCCCTCGGCTCGGCTCCCAGTCCGGATGCGTGGCGACCCATGCTCCCTGGGTTCTACTCGACCGGGTGTCCAGACTCTCGCCCTGAGCGAGTTATAAGCGAGCATACTCCTGCACACCCCTCGGCTCGGCTGTCCGGATGCATGGCGATCCACGCTCCATGGGTTCTACCCGACTGAGTGTCCAGACTCTTGCCCTGAGCGAGTTATAAGCGGGCATGCCCTCGCGTACCCCCCAGACTCGGTCTCTAGTCTGGACGCGTGGCGACCCACGCTCCCGGGGATTTCACCGACTGAGTAGCACAACTCTAAGCCTTCGAGGCAGATAGCATTCTACCTGGCTTGACCCCTCCCGACCAGACGCGGGGTAACCCACGCTCCTTGGGATCAAGCGTGGCAAGTATGCGAATTTTGCTCCCCGAGCAGGAACGGTATACTCGATCGATCGCTTTATAGCCCCCTTTCCTTAAACGGAAGTCGACCGTGAGTGTCTAAGTCCCCGCGAGCGGGTAAGTGGCTTAAGGGTTAATTCCTAGCCTTAAGCAATTCAAGAGCTTGCGCCCTTTGGCCGAGTTAGTCGAGCCGACTTCACTAAGGAAAGAAGAAAACGGGGCTCAAGTGCAGGGCCGAGTGATCGACACTTAGACTCAAAAGTTAGCAAACACAATTGACTAGGTTTAAGTAAAAGGGACGTTTTATTAAAAGCAAGTGCAGTACAAAAGGAGGCCGAGCCTCTACAAGGAAAAGCAAAAAAAAGGAAAACAGTGAAAAGGCCAACCCTTGCTGGAAGGGTCAGAAGATATTCTCCATTCCTTGAGTCAGCCCGGCCAGCTTGACAGCGTTGGCCGTGAGGTCGGGCGGAAGGTGCCCGCCCTGCTTCAGCTACTCCAGAGTATTCGACAGCTGCTGCTTAAGCATGGGGCGGATCCTCCCGACAGCTGCTCGCTGAAATCCCGGGAGTTGATATACTCAACCCGTCGAGACTCTCATCGAGCAGACTCACCCGCCTTGTAGGCCCGGAGCTCCTCGAGCTTCGACTGGGCTGCTTCCCAGGCCGACCTTTACTCGCGAAGTCGGCTCAGCTCCTCGGCCTGGGCCTGGAGCTCGGCGTCCCGGCTGGCCAGTTGGCTGGTTAGCGACCCAACCTCTTGCGCCTTGGACGCTAGCTTGGACTTCAAGGTCCTGGCAGACCGGGTCGTCTTGTGGAGTTTCGTCCGGGTCTTCTTCAGCTTCTGCTGCACTTAGTCCTTGAGGGCCCAAGCCTTGGCCTCCGTGTGCTCGACTTGGGAGACCCGGATGAGAGCTTGACCGACCGTCGTATCGGCTGCGTTAACTTGAGCCCTGGAGGCCTCCAGCTGCTCTTCTGACTGGGCCAGTCGGTCCTGAAGACCAATGACCTCGACCCTTAGCCCGTTGAGGGAGTCTTCATCAGCAGTTAGCTGGGTGTAGCGGAGTCGGGCCTCCAAGTCCTCCGCCCGCCGCTCGGCTAGGAGGCGGGCTTTGGAGTGTGCCAATATGGTCTTTGACACGCTGTAGCACGAACCCCAGAGCTGTAAAACACAAAGATGTATCATTAGTACGAAGCTCAGGAAAAGGCTAAGAGGAACAGACTAAAGTATACTTAGCTGACATACCTGAGTGGCCGCCGACATGAAGGTGTTGGCCCGGATGCTCGGGCCTCGGCAGTTGCACTCCCGGAGGTCGTGAAGGAAGTGATCGGCGATAGGGTCGTGCAAGTAAACTTCTTGGCTCCGCCCGGTGTCCACGCCGCTCGACACCTCCAGTCTCATCGCCGGGTCGGCGAGTGATGGCATTAGGAGGTGCATGGGGGGATGCCCAAACTGGTCCCAGAGTGAGGAGAGCTCGAGTCCCCCTGGGACGCCCGGGTCGGAGATGGTGCAGACGCAACGAGTTCGACCGCCTTCTTCTTCTTCGTTTGCTTCTTCTGAGGCCGGTTGGTGGAGGCCTCAGCAAGCTCGATCGTCGGCGGCACCGGCTCCATTGCCGACTCCAACACTCATCGGTGCTTGACAAGGAGCAGTTGGTCGTCTACGTCCTCGGGCTTGGGATCGTCGACTGGTACGTTTGCAGGATCAGGGGATGGCGACAAGGACACCAAGGCCGGGGGAGCAATCCCCCGTTGGGCTAGCTGTTCAGCCACTCGAGCCTCCAGCTCGGCGTCGTCTAAGCCGAAGCCCTCCTCCAGAACTGCGGCCAGCATCATATCGGCTGCAAGAACAACAAAGGGTTAGTTAGACATTAATAGACGAAATAAGAAACAGGATACATACCGAGTGAACCAGAGTGGTGGAAGGGTACAAGGCTGAGTCCGAACGCGTGGAGGATGTCCTCGCTCAGCAGACGAACGTCGTGGAAGTGTCGACCCCCGATTTTGGACAGGGCCGACTGATAGGTGGGGAGTGTTCGATAGTTTTTTGGTAGAGGAGAAGGCAAATCAGAGATCCAAGTGGTCGGCCAGCTCGGGGCCGGGGCCGTATTGATGAAGAAGAAGCGTTCCTTCCAACCTTTGTTAAAGGTCAGAAGCTTCGCTAGTAAGAAAGTTTTAGCTCGAGCTTGGAAAAAGAAATCGCCCGACTCTTGTTTTTTAGGATAGAAGAAGTAATAAAAAATGTCAGGTTGAAGGGGGATCTTGAGAGAGAAAAGATAACGACCGACCCGCAGATCAGCCAGATGACATTCGGGGCCAGCTGGGATAGGGGAATTTGGAAGAAACGACAAACGGATGAAATGATAGGGTGGATTGGGAAGCGCAGCCCGACCTGCAGATGGTCCCGGTAGATGGTTATATAGCTGAGAGGGGGGATCTCGGGTCGGTCGTCCGGTTCGGGTAGGCGAATGGGGAAGTCGGAGGAAATGTGGTAGTCGGCGCGGATTTGGTCAAGGCCATGGTGGTCGAGCTTGGATACCATGGTAGAATACCAAGGGTCCGAGCGAGGGGAAGACGAAGCCATGAAATGAACGCAAGGAAAGGAACTGGCCGGGTGTAGGAGAAGAAGTTCGCCGGAGAAGATCACCGGGGAACGAGCGTCGCTGGACTTCACCGGAACCCTAGCAGAGCGGAGAAGAGCAGCAGGTCGACGTCAAAAGTTAAAAACGATGGTAGGCCTATTTATAGGGCATGCCGACCAACGCCAGCCGTCCGATGGCGAGCTCGACAAAAGGCTGGAAAGAACTGCAACCGTCCGTTCAGACTCGCGGTAACTCCCGAGGCGGCGCTGCACACGTCCACCTCAGTCATTCACCAAGTCCGGCGGCCACACTTCGTTACTCGGGAAACGAATGGCCCGCAGACACGTGGCCTCGGCAATTAAGCCGACAATTAAAGGAGAAGATACGAGGCGATTCGGCCTGGGTCGAGATGGGAAACGGAAAAGACATTTGATAAGATGTTCACTTGGCGGTCGGGCCGCTGGCTCGATGCTGACCGCAGAGGTCGGCAGTAATAACAGACCACTCGGATGCGCCAGGCTTGTGTAAAAATGATAGTCCAGTCAGTCGGACTCGGCGCCTCCTTTGACTAGACTCGAGAGGGACGCTTAGACTCGAGAGGGATGCTTATGACTCGGAGGGCATTGCCGGGGACTTTTCCCGGCGGGTTTGCTAACGGTCATTCTCTCACAGATCGAAATCGGCATCCGCAGCTCGTAGTTCTCGGGGACCACTTTGCTTTTGGAAGTTCACCTCGCTTCGCGACATGATGAATATATAATAGCCTTAGTGAAGTATCATCGTGAAGAATAGTTAAGAATCATGATTCACTGTTCATTTACTTGGTTATATCGGCTGCTTTGTGTCACACAACAACAAGGTCCAGATCGGCTTCAACGATCTTACTTCCTTTATATAAGGTTATATTGCTTTTAGTAAACTGAATATTTAGGAAACTTTTATTATGTTTAATAGTTGTTTTCCTATTTCCTTTCAGCTTTTTACCAAACCATGTAGTTAACTTTGCCAATTAACCAAATCATGTACCAAATTTCAAAATGGCTAAATCACGTATCCTATATTCATTTTACCACTCCTTATTTACCCTAAGCGATTGCTACAGTGTAACAATCGATTAGGGTAGTTTTTTTTTAAATAGACTATTTTTTAAAAAAAAGATCGATTCATCTTCAAAAAATTCATTTAATATATTATGCCAAATTAATGTTTGAAGACATTTATATATTAAGGAGAACTAGTCGAATACATAAAACCTGATTTAATATCATTTCTGAGTTCTCTAGGCTCATCAGTCGGTTTTAGTCGGTCAAAACTAGCGAATGGACCCAGAGAGCTTAGAATGACATGGAATCAAGTCCTATGTGTTCATCTAGTTCTCCTGGTTATATAAATACTCTCAAACATTAATTTGACATAATATATTGAGAGAAACGAATTTTTGAATATGAATTGGCCTTTAAAAAATCTGTCTTTTTTTTTAAATACACTAATTGATTGTTACACTTTAGTAATTGCTTAGGGTATATAAGGAGGGGTAACATGGATATAGGATATGTGATTTGGTCATTTTAAAAGTTGGGTATGTGATTTAGGTAATTAGCAAAGTTACCTACGTGATTTGGTAAAACAGCTGTCTACTTTCTGATCTTGACAACCTTATTTTTTCTACATAACCTCTTTAAGGACTGTTTTCATTGTCTAACACTGTAATTCATGACTTTTTATATATTTTTCTCTTTACTCTAAAATAACCTGATGATAATGATAATTGAGTCTAATTAGTTTCATAATCAAAATTTAATTATCAATCTCGATTTTCAGAGGCATGCTCATCGTAGATGGTTTGTGGTAAACATTACTAATATTTACCTGCTGGATCTTACTTTTTAAAGTCGGTATTATATATTATTCACCTTTCTTAATGAATATCTTCATGAGTTGAATGAGTTGTCACTACTACAGTAGTACTGCTATGCAGGATGAAACACAGCCACAATTCTTTAAATGATATCTTCTACCTATCTTTGACTTAAACACGTTCTTTTACATTCAGGCTGACCCTGATTCAGAGTACCCAACACAAAGCACTGTAGGGATTTTCGGGCCACGAAAATCACTTTTTCGCGTCGCGAAAACCCCGAAAGCCCCAATAGCAAGGATCCGAGCGAAGAAAGCCATTTCAAAAATTACGAGTGCTCGTTTACATGCTTCAAAACCCGATCTACTCCTAGATCTAAAGAGGGATAAACATTTTACCTTTGATGCGTGCCCCGTTTAATCCCGTTCGCTCCCTTTTGGATGTCGAATCTCTAGGACGTCAAGTGCCGTCCCTCTAGAAGTATCCACGCGAACAAAAGTAGATGGATGAAATCCTTTAGGTGTGCTAGCACCTTGTAGGATTCGGCCAAGAGGAGAAGAAGAAAAAGAACTCCAACAATTGGAGAGGAAGAAGAGAAGACACCCTTGGAGGAAAAATGAAAACAAAACCAACTTTTGTTCACCCATGGTGGCCGGCCACTTAATGGCCATTAATGGCCATTAAGTGGCCGGCCATAATGGCCACTAATGGCCATTAGGTGGCCTTCCTTAACCCCCTTTCAATTTGAATTCAAATTCAAATGGGGGGAAACCAAGCCAAGTCATCACTTGGTCAAGTCAAGGTGAGGTGACCTTTTGGTCAAGTCAAACTTACCTTTTATGGAATTTCCATATTTAGTCAAGTCAAACTTGACTACATTTCTTCTCCCATGTCAAGTCTAACTTGAAGTGGAACCAAATCAAGTCAAACTTGATTTGGATTTGGGTCAAGTCAAACTTGCCTTTTATGGACTTTCCATATTTAGTCAAATCAAACTTGACTCCATTTCTTCTCCTATGTCAAGTCTAACTTGAAGTTGAACCAAGTCAAGTCAAACTTGATTTGGATTTGGGTCAAGTCAAACTTGCCTTTTATGGACTTTCCATATTTAGCCAAGTCAAACTTGACTTCAATTTTTCTCCATCTATTTGTTCTTTGCGTGTGACCCTATAGGTTTTTGTAACGTTGGCAATGCTTCTAACCTCTTAGAAACATAAGCAATGAGCGGTATCTAGCAACACATCATTGCTACCCAAGTTACAAGAATGTTGAGATCCAACATCACCAATGTGACTAATAATTGTGACCATCACAATATGTGACAATGTCCTTCTATCCTTGATATCTAGATTGATCTTTCATGAGGCATAGACCGTGTCATCCTCCAATCAATCTATGTGTCTTGAACTCCAAGTAGACTCACTATAATCAAATAAGCTCAATATCTCATATTGCCTTATTTGGGCATGGCCATGCACTTAGTGATCTCACTCTATCAAGACTATGATATCTCTCCCGTCATATAGGAGGGATAGATCCCATCTACATCACTCACATCCCTCCGCATAATTTGTTACATACCCAGTAATCGCCTTTATAGTCCACCCAGTTACGGGTGACGTTTGACGAAACCAAAGTACATAACTCCTTATGTAGGGAACTATGGTGACTTCAGGTCTAAGGACTAATAGTCATACTAACAGTCACATGAGAAAGTATATGACACTCATATAACGATCCATGATACTTTCTCATGGCGGGTCATTCAGTATACATTCTCCAATGCATACCCATGTGTCAACTTGATATCTCATATCCATGACTTGTGAGATCAAGTCATCGTGTTGACCTACATGCTAGTCTCTATGCATTAACATTATCCCTGAATGTTAATACTTGACTAGGAATAATTAAGAGTAGTGTTCTCTATATTATCTCACTATCGATTCAAGTAATCGATTGATATAGATAAGAACCTTTTACTCAAGGACGTTATTATACTAAGTTATTTGGCACTGATAGCCATAAGAAATGCCTTTATATATAAGAAATATATACAAGAATATGATACAATGAGTCCAAAAAGTAATCATCATATGATTGGCTCTAGGGCTCTCACTAACAATCTCCCACTAGCACTAGTGCCAATCGCTGTAGTATCTAATACCCAATGACCTAGTGTGACCATCATGCTTTATCTGTGCCAAAGCCTTGGTCAAGGGATCTGCGACGTTAGCCTCTGTGGGTACTCTGCAAATCTTCACATCTCCTCGATCGATGATCTCTCGAATGAGATGGAATCGCCGTAGTATGTGTTTGGTCCGCTGGTGTGAGCGAGGTTCCTTAGCCTGCGCAATAGCTCCATTGTTGTCACAATAGAGCTGTACTGGGTCGGCTATACTAGGAACCGCTCCAAGCTCAGTAATGAACTTGCGGATCCAAACTGCCTCCTGTGCTGCCTCAGATGCAGCAATGTACTCAGCTTCTGTTGTAGAATCAGCAACTGTATCCTGCTTTGAACTCTTCCAGCTGACAGCGCCACCATTTAAGCAAAACACGAACCCTGACTGCGATCTGTAATCATCCTGGTCGGTTTGGAAGCTGGCATCAGTGTAACCCTTTACAACTAGATGCTCATCGCCTCCAAATATCAAAAAATATTCCTTAGTCCTTCTCAAGTACTTAAGGATATTCTTGACCGCTATCCAGTGACGTTCACCTGGATCTGACTGGTATCTGCTCGTCATGCTCAAAGCATACGAGACATCAGGACGAGTACATAGCATGGCGTACATAATAGATCCTATGGCTGAGGCATAAGGGATCTTGCTCATGCGGTCTCTCTCCTCTCTAGAAGAGGGACCTTGAGTCTTCGAAAGACTCACGCCATGTGACATTGGCAGATTTCCTTTCTTGGAATTCTGCATGGCAAACCGTTGCAAAACGGTATCAATGTATGTACTCTGACTTAGGCCAAGCAATCTCTTAGATCTATCTCTATAGATCTTAATGCCTAGAATGCAGGCTGCTTCACCTAAGTCCTT
The DNA here is from genome assembly GCA_024364735.1 of Boesenbergia rotunda. Lineage (NCBI taxonomy): Eukaryota > Viridiplantae > Streptophyta > Magnoliopsida > Zingiberales > Zingiberaceae > Boesenbergia > Boesenbergia rotunda. The sequence goes on along the minus strand of JAGFNQ010003794.1, from coordinate 386,092 downwards.
CATTGCGAAACAAGTCCCCAACCAAGTCTTCACAGACTGTAGCGAAGGGATGTTGTTCCCAATGAGTAGTATGTCATCCACATACAAGACTAGGAAGACTACTGTGCTCCACTAACCATCTTATAGACACAAGGTTCATCTTCGTTCTTGATGAAACCAAACTGTTTGATCGCATCATCGAATCGAAGATTCCAGCTCCAAGAAGCTTGCTTTAGACCATAAATGGCCCTGTGCAGCTTGCATACTCTGCCAGTATGCTGTGGATCTACAAAACCCTCAGGTTGTGTCATGTACACATCCTCGAGGAGGTTTCCATTCAGAAACGCTGTCTTGACATCCATCTGCCAGATCTCATAATCGTGGTAGGCTGCAATAGCAAGCATGATCCAAATGGACTTAAACATCGCTACTGGAGAAAAAGGTTTCATCATAGTCAATACCATGAATTTGCTTGAAACCTTTAGCTACCAGTCTACCCTTATAGGTATGAGTAAGTCCATCCATGTTAGACTTTCTCTTAAAGACCCACTTACACCCAATGGGTTTGACCCCTTCAGGTGGATCAACCAAGGTCCAAACTTGGTTAGTGTACATGGATTCCTTTTCGGATCTCATGGCTTCCAGCCATGACTCAGAATCTGGGCTCATCACAGCTTCCTGATAGGTGGTAGGCTCATTCTTAATGATCATAACGTCATCATGGTCAGGCAAGAGAAATGAATATCTCCAGGCTGACGACGTACCTATCAGACCTGCAAAGAGGTAGGTCTACCTGAACAGGTTGTTGTTCCACAATTTCTTGTGTAACAATCTCATCCACCACTTCTTGTGGTTCCTGTTCAGTATCCATTAAGGGCTCAGTGCTATGGTCGTTGTCTTGAATTTCTTCAAGATCAAACGAACTCCCACTAGTCTTTCTAGAAACAAAGTCCCTTTCTAGAAAGACCCCAGTCTTAGCAACAAACACTTTGTGCTGACTGGGAATGTAGAAGTAATATCCCTTAGTTTCCTTGGGATATCCCACGAAATAGCACTTATCAGATTTGA
>JAGFNQ010003794.1:342360-382020 GCA_024364735.1 Boesenbergia rotunda | reverse complement strand
AACTGCGTTTTGGCATTCGGGTCACTAGTGGTCAGGTGCGCCACTTGTCAAAAGACTATGATCAAATAGGCACCCGCCAATTGTCTTTAGCGGGCATTGACTCTAGACAGGGGGTATTTGTGTGGAGGGAGCGACCAGAGGCAGCTGATGCAGGTGAGGAGCCCGCTGAGCCTATCACACGAGCAGAGTTTACCCGACTCCAGGAGGATGTTCATACTATTCAGGAGGGTGTCCAGAGTCTCCAGCAGGACCAGGCAGCTACTCAGAGGGAGGTACATGGTCTGACAGAGTTTTGCCAGGGGTTTATGACCAGGCAGGATACCATGTACGAGATGATGCAGCGATGGGATTTATCATATCAGGGTCCTCCTGCTCCTCCTGCTCCTCCTCCAAATGGTGATGATCACATGTATTTCTGATCAGCTGATGCAGTTGTTAGGCTGTAGTGTTGAGAGTGCTCTATTCTTGATGTTGTTATATATCTCTCAAACGCTCCATATTTTGATGCTTGTGTTTGAATGTGTTCCGGGCCTTATGGGTTGGCCCTAGACATTATGTCACGACTATGGTTGATGCATGAACCATTTATAGGTTGCCTTGTTATGTATGGATGTGACTTATTTAATTAGCTTCTATTTGGTTTTTATCTTGACTCTTTAAATACTGCTTCAATATCTCTAACTGTTAATGTCTGATTCCTTTATATCATCATATATGAATATTCATGAGATGCTTGAAATTCTATTTTGGTTGCTAGTTACTATAACCTGGTTATTATGGTTCGAAGGGATGATTCCTTAGATATCAAAAGGAAAAGAGGGGGAGTTCTTGTCAAAATAGATGCTTCGATATAATTTCAAATATCAAATGAAATTGGTAGAAAGTGCAACCTATAGAATATTATAATTAGAGGACATTCTTGATACAAAGTCTACATAATTTGATAACTTTTGAGTTTGTACCAAAAGTCAAGCACGGTTGATGATTTTCTTGAACCAAATTTTTCTAGGATAGGGAATACCTTAACAACTGTGCTTGCAAAGTTTCACATTTTTCCAGATTTTCTGGAATTCTTTATTCGTTTCTGAATTTCATCTGAAATTCTGAAATCTGTCGTATCAGTCGACTGCCCTGGGGGCAGTCGACTGGTAGAGTGGACAGAATGGGTTTATGTGATTTCTGAAGGATTTTTCAGAAATAGGATTCAGTTTTATTTGGCGCCTAGAATAGGGTTGCTTGGAGCAATCTTTTGATGGTGTCAAAGGGGGAGAACTAGGGTGTTAAGTTAGGTAAACTTAACTTAAGTTTGGTTGTGACTTTAGAGTTAAGTTGGGAAAACTTAATTCTAACTTGGGATTAGCAATAAGGGTTGAAATATGGGAGAAAGCATAGGTTAAGGGGGAGGTAGCCTCTTGTGTGATATGCTTGAATTTCAACTGCTTTTGCTATTATTATTGCTATATGTTTACCTAACTTAACATATTGCCACACATCAAAAAGGGGGAGATTGTTGGGGCAATCGGTCCTGAAATGATCTGGAGGATCATAATGTTTTGATGAGTAGGGCAATATGGTTAAGTTAGGATTTGTGTTGTTCTCACATGTATACATAAGGGTGCAGATGTACAGGTACGCATGGACTTGGTTGACGTCTTCAGGTGAAGGATGGCATGGAGGTAAGCTGGAGGCTTACGTGCGCATCCGAGGGACCATTGATAGCAGAGATGATGAGCCGAGGGACGCAGACTTCGAGGCGTACGTGAAGAGTGGCATGGAGGCAAGCTGGAGGCTTGCGTGCGCATCCGAGGGACGAGGGCCAAAGATGGAGAGGGCGTGAAGACAACAGTCAAGACTGCTGATGAAGAGTCAACTAGGCTGAGAGTGGCTGAGTATGAGTGAATGTACTCAGGGGTTAAGTCAGGAGGGTGTGAGTGCGGAGAGATTTGTACTCGGAGAGAAACCCTAGGCTTAGGTCTCGGACCAGTCGACTGCCCTTGGGGCAGTCGACTGGTGCCAACTGGAACAGCTGGCCAGAATTTGAACGTTATGCTATAACGGTCGAATCTGAGTGGGACCAGTTGACTGCCATTTGGGCAGTCGACTGGTAGCGGCTGTTTCAGATTCGAGCCCTATTTAAAGCGGCTCATTTTCTCCCATCTTTCTGGACGAAACTTGCTTGGATAGGGCAAGTTAGTAGTCTTGTGTGCTCAGTAGCTTGCAAAGGGTTGTGGAGAGGTTTCTTCACCCACAAGGAGTGCCACGTTTCTAGCCGGAGGTTATCCGGGGAGTGATCCGCCGAAGGATTGTTGGATTAGTCACCCGGCCGGGGTGGATACCAACTAAATCTGGTATTGTTAGCATTGTTATTTATTTTGCATATTATTTCCGCTGCGCTAACAAGACTGCAGAGTTCAAGATCCGAAAAAGTGCATTCACCCCCCCTCTGCACGCCCACATCGATCTTTCATATTCTACCTTTATTGTGTTCAAATCTCTTATCACTCTTCACAAACAATGGAAGTGAATTCTTAGTTCTTCGCTCTTTTCTTACTACTCATGGTATTAGTCACCTTACTACCCCTTGGCACACTCCTGAACATAATGGATATTTTGAACGATGTCACCGTTATATAGTCAAAGCTAGTTTTATTCTATTGTATAGATCATCTATTCCACTCACTTTTTGGTCATTTGCTTTTGCTGTGGCAGTTTATTTGATTAACCGCATGCTTGAGGCCGGTCTTTCCCATATGTCCTTGTTTTTCAAAATTGTTCACCACAACCCCTGATCTTTCGAAGCTTCATGTCTTCAGGTGTTTGTGCTTTCCGTTGTTGCGCCCCTACTTCCGCCATAAGCATGATCCCAAGTCAACCTCTTGTGTCGTTCTTGGTTATTCTCTCAGTCAGAGTGCTTTCCTGTGTTCTGATCTTACTCTCAAAAAAGTCTTTATATCTTGTCATGTTAAGTTTGTGCAGTATGTTTTTCCATCTGTTGTCACATCCTCTCTGGGTTCCACAGCAATAGGACTCTGATCTTTTTGCTGCACCAATCCTCTCGTAAGACCCGTTGACATTGTGCCGCAACCTGCCACTAATTATAGCCGCTCGCAGCTGAATCCTTCACCATTGCCATCGACATCGCCTATTGTCGAGCCAACCACACTGTCTGTTGGCGCTCGACCTTCTAGCCCATCGCCTCTTTCTTCCCCTCTCTCTTTCCCTAAACTAGCATCCTATGCAAACTTGCTTACAAAATGTCATCTACAAACTCAACCTAAAGTATATCCTTCATAATAGCCTTTTATAGCCTTGTGATCTGTCACACAGGCGCTCAAAGATCTGAATTGGGTAAAGGCCATGCACGAAGAGTATGATGCTCTTCTCCATAATCAGACTTTGGACACTTATCCCGCCTTCACTAGGCTAGAATCTTGTGTGTAACAGGAGCGTGTTTTGCATTAAGTGCAATCTTGATGGCTCTATTAATCGGTATAAGGCTCGCCTTGGTGCCAAGGGCTTTCATCAGCGTCTTGGTATTGACTTTCATGATACATTCAACCTTGTTATTAAACTGGTAACCATTCACATTGTTCTTAGTTTGTCTATGAATCAAGGGTGGTGTCTTCACCAACTTGATGTCAACAATGTGTTTCTTAATGGATGTCTTACAGAGGAGGTTTATATGTCACAATCTTTGGGTATATGCAGTGCTGAATTTTCGGATCATATATGTTGTTTGCATAAGGCAGTTTATGGCTGAAGTAGGTTCCGCGTGTTTGGTATTTGAAGCTTCGCACCTTCTTGGTCTCTCTTGACTTTATCACCTCTCGGACTGGCATCTTTGTAGGATATCGATGACGTCAATAGAGGGGTGGGGGTGAATATCGACCGTCGTTTGTTCTTTTGAACGTGTTCGTTCGCCTTTTCTTATCAGAATTGTTAGTAGCAGCGGAAATAAATCAATACAATAAAAGACAGAGACATATGAGATTTATTTACTTGGTTTCCAACACTCCCAGGGTCAGTACGTTCAAGATCTATGTACTTAGCGTGAGTCCACTAATGATCTCCTTTTCATAACTTTCTGGAGGCGGAGAAACCTGTCTTACAGTTCAAGTAACAAGCAAAAATATGAAAAGAATAGCGTTACAACTTATAACAAATCAAACCAAAATGAAGAAGATTCAACCAATCTGGAAGTCCAAAGCGCAGTGCACTTCCTCCTAAAGTCTCCTTGGTTGTAGAGCTTTGTCGTAGCACTTTTGCTTCGTGGACGGTGAGTAGTAGGATAAAAGAATTGATTGTCTAAAAACTCTGCTTGAAGTCCTTTATATATAGCTCACTCAGGCCCCGTGAACCCTTCTTGGGCACCCCAAGTGGATGTTTATTTGATCCGCAGCCTCGAGCCTTATCACCGAAGATAAGATGTGGGGACTGGGTCCTGGGCATCTGAGACCCATGGTGGTGCCCAGGACATAGGGAGTCGGAGTCCTATAGGGGCGCTCGGATCATCCGGGCACCCGAGATCAACTCGGACACACGGGTCCTCCCAGGCGCCGGGGAGCCTGTCCTAGGTTGTAGCTTCCTTTTTGCTTGTTGTTGCTCTTCACTCTTGCCTCCAGTTTTAGATTTCTGCAAGACAAGCAAACACAAAGCAAGAAAAAACCTTAAGCCTAAGTTCTGTAAGGCTACCTGACCTACTTGGCTTTGCTTGTCGTCAACTTTCCAAGACTTTACTATCTAAGGTCAACTCCTTAGGGTTTCCCATTACCTAGCTTCACTCAATAGGATTTTTCCATGCCTATCATTACTCACCAGGACTTTTACCTAACTTCACTCATCAGGATTTCATGCCCGACTAATGGTCAGGTCTTTGCGCCCAGCTTCACTCACCAGGACTTCGTCTACCTAGCTTCACTCACTAGGACCTAGCTTTACTCACCAGGATTTCGTGCCCAATCCACGGTTAGGTCTGTATGCCCAATTTCCCAAACCAAGACTTCGATGCCTTTACAAGGATTTCTTTGCTAGTCATCTAATCCTGACTAGACTTTCCACTTCCAAACATTAAGTCATATTTAGATTACCCTTGGTATATTGTCAAACGTATTTACTTTTTTCTCTGGGTACTTTACTAGTCATCTGATCCTGGATAGACTTTACTCTACCGAACATCAAGTCCTATTTTGCTTAACCCTTGATCAAAACTAACCAGACCTTAGTATATTGTCAAACATCAAAACCCTAGAGGTTGACTATTCTTGTCTGATGCTTCTGGCACCAACAATCTCCTTATTTGTTTATCATAGGGATAGCACTGTTATCTATTTCTTGTATACATAAATGATCTAATCATTACAGGTAGTGATGCTTCATTTATTGAAGACATAATATGCAAACTTAATGCCAAATTGGTAACTAAGGATCTTGGGCCTCTTTCCTTCTTCTGTAGAGTTAAGGTTCGTACAACTTCAAATGATCTTCTTTTATCCCAACAAAAGTATGCACTGATCTTCTCTCCAAACACAACATGTTTGCGTCCAAGCCAGTTCTCACTCTATTGTTGTTGGCTCTCATATCACTTTGCATGACGAATCTCGGTCTTTTGATACAACTAAGTTTCGATAAATAGTTGGTGGTTTATAACATCTCCGTATGACCCATCCTGATATTTTCTTTGCAGTCAACAAACTTTCACAGTTTATGCATGCCCCTTCAGAGATGCACTAGGGTGTTGTGAAACTTCTGCTTCTGTATCTCAATGGTACTAGGGATCTTGGCATTAATCTACTTGCAAATACACCTCTCACTCTTCATGATTTTTCTGATGCAGGCTGGGCAAAAGATCTAGATGATCGATGTTCTACAGGTATGTTTGTTTTTCTACGTGCTAATCCGATTTTTGAAAATTTACCAAGCAGCATAGTTGCACGCTCTTCAACTGAGGTCAAATATTGCGTCATAGCTTTTATGGCATCAGAGCTTCAATGAATTAAGTCACTTTTGACAGAACTACTCCCGATTATCATGCATGTTGTGCTTTTCATCGATAATTTGGGTGTCACTATCTTTTGAGTAACCTAATTTTTACTCTCGCATGAAGCATCTAGCTATTGACTATCACTTTGTTCGTGATGTGGTATAGTACTCTGAACTTTTAGTTATTCATATTTCTACTATCAATCAGTTGGCCGATGCACTCACCAAGTACTTTCTCGATCTTGACTGTTTACTATTTGCAGCAAGATTAGTGTCATCTATGAGACACCATCTTGAGAGGGTATATTAGAGAATATTACGTTATTTATTTGTAGCATGATTGGTGTTTACTATTTGTAGTAAGATTGATATAATCTCTAGGACACCATCTTGAGGGGTGTATTAGATAATATTACCTTATTTATGCACTTATTTATTTCCTATTATACTTCCTATTATACATTTATTTGTTTCAATTTATGTATTTATTTGTTTCCTAGTATTTTAGATATTTTTCTATTTTACACTTATAATAATATTTATATATTGCACGGTATCATTAATAAAATTGTGTGGTGCATTGGACTCTCAACATAATCAAGTTGTTCGATAATTTCTTTTCAAGTGATAATATAATAAATCTATTCTATCTTTTTTGTGACATGGTTGATTGAGATATTTTTTTGATGATCCTTAACTTGGAGAAACTTCATTCTACACTTGCTATTATAACTAGAATAGTCAATTAGGCCCCCACGGATATGACACATTGGTAATGATCACTTAGGTGATCCTTCATTTCCCGGGTTCGATTCCTCCTTGGTAGAGCGCGCAGTATGCTGACGGAAGAAATCGCCACAGGCTACTGCGTGGTCGGGCCATTGGATACTAATATCATTAGTGGTGAAGTCGCTACGTGTCTCCGTCCACAATTTACCCTCGTTGATTGGTGGGGACTCTCGTAGAAGGCTGTGGGGCAGGACCAGTCAGCCAAGCGGATTAGTCGGCGCAAACCTAGATACCTGTAAATAAAAAAACAAAAATAAAATAGTCAATTAGATTTTATAAATAATATAAGCATTTGGGAAATATCCATCCACTTTCTTCGAGTAATTCACTAAATCAATTGTCAATTTTGCTTTTCTTGCTAGTGAGTAATTCAATAATATTAATTTAGAAAATAAATCATCCCTATTAATATCATAACAACTCCTATGAGTTAGAAAATTTTAAGGTTCATAGACTAACAACTAGTCATAAACATCTGCATGTTATAACCTCCCAACAAAAAACTATTTTTTTTATATTTTTAAAATTTTAAAATTTAATTTTCATAGTAGAATGATATTCATCGATTAGTAATTGATTAAAAAAAAATTGTCACTATTACCAAATTGTTGCTTTCCTCGATATATTTGTGTGATGGATTAGAAAAAGAAATTATATTTAGCGACTGAAATTTTCGATCGCAAGTCTTTTTTATCATTACTCATTGGAAATTAAATTAAAATTTCATCGCTATTTGATCTGTGAACCCAACACACTTTGTTTTACTTTCTGTTAAATTTTAACCCGTTCACATGAAACATCAAATTCAAATAACATTTACATAATACAAAAATATTCATCAAACCAAAAACATTCATATGTTTTAAAATACAAAATATTATCCCATTACACATGTTATTTAGGCAAAATAAAAACTCAGGTGAGAAATTTTATTTTTCACGGAATGAGATTAGGGTTTTCGGAACACTAGAGGAGGTTTAAAAGTTAAGGTTGGGATCACCAAGAAGTTTGGAGGGCTAGATGGCTTCAAACCAAACTTATGGGAGGTAAAATGAGATTAAAACCCAAAAATTGAGGCTGCGAGTGTAATAGCCCAAATTTGGAGGGCTTAAATGAAAATTTGCCTAATCACTTATGCTTTGTTTATTTGGGAGAGCGGAAAGTAAAATTAAGGAAAAGTTTTCAGGATAAAAAAATGATGCATATATCCCTTTCTATTCACAAAATTACATCATATACAGAAAAAATAACGCATGCACCTTTTTAATTCATAAAATTACACCATATAGCAAAAAAATGACGCATGTGCCCTTTTTCATTAACAAAATTATGCCGCATGTACTCACCTTCCTCAATCAAGGTAAACAAACATGCAAAGGAAATGGTTTCTTTTCATTTCCATTCTCTTTCCATGCCCCTAGGTTTGTTTGATCCATCCATCATCCACTTCATTAGGTAAACATAGCCAACTTGAGTGGTTGCTAATCTAAGGCAAATATAGCACAAACTCCAGATGAACTCCTTGAGGCCGGAGAAACTTCTTACATAATAAAAAGCTCAGAGAGAAAATGTAAACTAAGCAAGGAAATTCGTGTATAGAAGATTGCTATTTGGAACTGAGCTCTAGGGGCTTATTTATAGCCCCGGTCAAGTCTATCCGAATACTGACGTGACCCTACTTGGGCGCTCGAGAGCTTAGGGGTGCCTGACACGTGGCATATAGGTTATCTGCTTCGCAACGTTCACAAATGACTAACTTTGGATAGAAATCACTTCTCAAACGCTTGTATTCATGAGGTGCCCGGAATAGGGGCACCCGAGTGCATAGGGGCGCCCGAGTGACTTTGGTCAGCTCCTTGCTGGCCAGTCTCCAACAAGTCTTCTTGGGTGATTTTTGGCCTTTCCAGAATTGGGCTCACATGAACCCTCCTCCGACCTTCTCCTCGAGCATGCTTCCCTCGGCTTCTCATTCCTCAAATGTCGCGCGCGACCTTCTAGCTCCACCGGCATATTCTTTCGCAGACCTTTGCGTCACTCGGATGTACCGAGCTCGTCAGCTCCTTCTTGTGCTATCCTTTCGATCGCTATGTCTTCCGCTCAACTTCTTGCACTCTTAAATTCTGCACACTTAGACACAGTGATCAAAATAATATAGGACTTAACTTGACTTGGTTGACCACATCAAAACTTACAGGGGTACTTACAATCTCTTCCTTTCTGATATGCATCAACCCAAGTTAAGTTAGGGTAAAATATCACATAAAAAAGACAAGAATAAATATTTTACAATGTAAGCACAAAAAGAATTTAAAATTAAGTCTCCTCCTTAACTTAATCCTATTTCTTTACCTTTGATCACATCAAAAATGTAAACATGTTAAGGGTAAATTTAACACTAACCATAAAGATATACAAAAATTTATAAAAAATTATTTGAACATCCAAAATTTTTGAAAATTTTTTAGTACATGTCAGATATGATTGTTAGTTTCCAGAAAATTCAATTTTTAAAATCTTAGTCAAAAATTATTTTTAAAAATTTAAAGATTAATTTTTTAAAAATAATTTATAATAATTTATTTTTACTCAAAAAATTGCTCAAAATTTTTTTTATCCAAGTTAAAATTTTAGCAGGCTCATCTCTATAAAAATTGTCAAAGTAAATAAATTTTCTAACTTTATGAAAATAATTTTGAAATCTGAGTTAATAAATTAAAAAAATAATTTTAAAATTTGATTTCAACTTCAAATATATTTAAAAATTGTTTGTAACGTTCAAAATCCAATCCAAAGTGAAAAAATCAGATTTAACAAAATTAATTTTTAAGTATTTTTAAATTTTAAAAAATATGTTTTCGAATGAGAATCATAATATATTATTTAACAGTTATAATTTTCAAAAAAAATTTGTAGATAGTACACAACATACTCGGTCATAAAAAATATTAAACTAATTTTTCTGCAATAGTTATATCTTCGAAAAAATTTCGATATGATTACAAATAAAGTATTAATTTAAAACAAATTTAATTACTAATTGACAAGTAACCAATAAATGAAATCTAATAGTTCAGTACAGATTTTCGGACCCAATATAAGTTCTTGCCAACATGATTAATCAAAAACTTAGGTAGAATATAATTTTTTGGAAATTTTTATAATTTGACCTCTATGAAAATGTAAATACCAATTTAATCCTCCAGTATATCTAGTTTTAGAATTATGAACTTTAGAGCTGTATGATTTTTCAATATTTCAATTGATTCCTTTAGCTTTTCATTTTCATGTTTTTATTTATCAAACATTTTAAGTAGGCATGAAGAAGATAGTTGTTTTTTCAAGTAGGCTTTGATACCTGAATAAAGTTCATCAGGAGGTAGAAATCATACCTCACTTACCATGTATTTTTCGAAGTTCGAAGCTCCCCTTAATCGCTGCTATCTTCATATGTAACTCCCCTTCATCGATGTTTTTTCTTCTTTATGGGTGGCCATCAACGCAAGTCCGGCGTGTTCCATGAGATTGGACTCATTTAATGATGATTTGTCCCATGTGGATTTTTGGTTCTTGTGTTTGACCTTATTGGATTTGTTTACTTTTAGCCTCGGGCAGTTCTTCTTGATGTGCCCTTCTTCCTCACCATTGTAGCAACAAATCTTTCTTTGCTTTGGAAAACATCTCTTACCTTTCACTTTATTAAGTCTTTTAGATTTAAAATACTTGAAAAGTTTTCTTAACATGTATGTTGTGTCTTCTTCATTTATTGAAGATCCCTCCCCTTGTTGGATCTTCATCGTGCTTAGGGATATGTTGTCCATCTTTTTATCATTCCTTATTCACCGAGACTTGTGAAGTTCTAAAGTACAAAATAATTATTCTAAAGTATTTACCTCTAGGTTCTGGGAGATATAATATAAATCTATTACTGATGTCCACTCTGGAGTTCTTGGAAATACGTTTTGAGCATACCTTTATGAATCTCGGTTAGTTAACATTTCTCCGAGATTCGTGAGTTTGGTGATTAATTTCTTTATCCTCACATGCAGTTGCGCCACTGTCTCTCTTTCCATCCGTAGGTTGGTGAGTTAGTTCCGAAGGATATCTCGTCGTGCTAGCTTCGCTTCCGAGGTTTTTCATGCAACTCTAAGAATTTCTCCCAGAACTCTTGTTGACTTGTAGGTTCCGAAGTGGTTGACTTCTTATGCCAGTAGAACGATTAGTAGATGGAATTCTGCTTTCTCGATTGCTACAAAGTTTATTTGCTCTTTCTTCATTTAGAGACCTCGTCTTTGTCTTTACCATCGTCGCCTTGGGGAACTACAAAATTATTTTTCATATCAAAAGTAATTCAAAATAGGTTTTGAAATTACCTGCATTCACTTTTTTCACATGGCGAATTCCCGCTGAATTTTGGTGGGTAGATAACGAGTCTACCATTTTGTAAGTTGCTTCAGATGGCGGTTAGTCTTTCTGGAGCGTCCTGACTCTGATACCAATTGACGGTGATCGTGCGGTCCGAAAGAGGGGGTGAATTACCCTTGAAAATAAAACATAATCTTTTGTTCTTTCTAACAAAGATGGAAGCTAGTTCACATGCAAATCGATAATATCAAAATGAAATAACACAGAAAAAGAAAAGACACAGATGAATTATTTGGTTGCAACCTGGGTGGTTGCTAATCCAAAACATATATAGCGCAAACTCTAGATGAACTCCATGAGGCGGAGAAGCCTCTTACATAATGAAAAGCTCAGAGAGAAAATGTAAACTGAACAAGAAAATTCGTGTATAGTAGATTGCTATTTGGAACTGAGCTCTAGGTGCCAATTTATAGCCTCAATCAAGTCTATTCGAATGCTGACGTGACCCTACTCAAGCGCCCGAGAGCTTAGGGGCGCCTGACACGTGGTATATGGGTTATCCGCTTCGTAACGCTCACAAACGACTAACTTTGAATAGAAATCACTTCTCAGACACCTATATGAACTAGGGCGCCTGGGAATAGGGGCGCCCAAGAGCATAGGGGTACCCTGATAGTGAGCCCAATACAAGTGTCACGAATGAGCCTCAAATTTAGATATTTATAACTGAAAACCATTGACTAACAAAATAGAAATGTAGAATAGGGGCTCAGGTCATATTTTTTCAAGGACTAGTTGTGAGTGTTTAACTCGAGCTTGAAAGTTATTTGTCGTTTGATGATTTGGGTTTTCTAATAAAATGGGGGTTTTTGGCGATAAGGAAATGACAATATGAAATAGAATGAACTTAGCTAAAGCATGGAGCTAAAGAATTAAATTCAAGAGACTAAACAATTAAATTCAAACGATGGAATTGAAATTCAAGAACTAAACTTCAATGAAGAAAATGAATTGCAGAGAATTAATTGCAAGAAACTAATTGTAGAAATTGAAAGCTAGAACAAAACAATACTTGGAATCTTGACTTGAAATGTAGTTGACATAAACTTGAACAATTGAAGAAGGTAAATGCTTGGAACTAAAATTTATCTTAATTAAACATCAAATCAGTTTCTAATCAAGCCTTCCCTTTGCCGTCACACAAAGATTGAGTTAAAAACCCTCTGAACTCAAAAATCAGCGAAGAAGAACTCTCAAGATCAACTTGCTGCGAATTGGACTTCCTGATCGGTCACTGGACCGATCAGGTCTCCCTCTGATCGATCACGGGACCGATCAGAGTCATCTCTATTCGATCAAGTGGTCCGATCAGTGACTGAAATTTGTTCCTGATCTCTTCCCCCTCGATTGGCTGGCTGGCGATCGAGCTCAGAATCTATTAGAACACCTTCGAGAACCCCTCTATGTTGCTTCGACAGTTCTGGACGACAGAACCAGCAGTCGACAAGGATCGATCGATGGAAACAGTAGCTTCGGCGAGACCCTCACCTAAACTTCCAGAAACCAATCGATTAGCAAACTGAACAAGGAAATCTTACCTCGATGATCTGAAACTTGAGAAGATCTGAATCTGATGTGGTCGCGCACGCGATCTGAGAAAAAAAACTAGCAAAAATGATGAAGAAAAACTTAAGAACTCGAAGCAAAACTACGCTACTGGCGATGACAACCTCGTGACGACGACAACCAGATTTGGGGGAGAAATTGTTTTTATAGTTAGGTATGGACGGCTGAGATCGTTCTGGCTTCATCCAATGGTCGGATCTCCTCAGATCTGAACTAAAGTTTCTAGATCTCCATCAGACGGTCAGATCTGCCTCTCCTTAGCTGGGATCGACCGGATCTGCAATGGATGGCTCACATCTCTCTGCCCTCTTGAATGGACGGTTGAAACTCCCCCACACTTGATCCGACGGTCAAATGGACTCTGAATTGGCTCCAAACTTCAGATCTTGATCCATGGACTTTATTAACTCTATCTTGATCTTGGATTGATCAGAAGTTGATGGATGGCTCAGATCTAGCTGTTCTCTTGAATGAACGACCCATATTAATCCGATGCTTGATTACCTTGATCCGGATCCAATTCTGACTCAAATTTGATCCAATCCGATCTAGGTCCATGATCATTTGAAGCCTACAAAATTAGATTCACATTTTAGTGTCAAAATATCTCAAATATACCAAGATTTGAATCAAAAGCCAAAATAGAAAGAATTCATGAAACCTAATATAAATGCAAACTTAAGCATATAAAAGTGGATCAAAACATGGATTTGAGAGCCTAGATTTATCAGCAAAATGGTAGTTATCAACTCCCCCACACTTACTCTTGGGCGTCTCGCACAAGCTATTAGTAAGCTAATGATGTATCCCCTTAGATTATTCTCAATCATAGTTAGAAGCAATTGAAAGAAAATTACCTATGGTTGTCAATCCTCAAAAATCTAAACTCAATGGATTAGACACTTGTCCTTAAATCAACAACTTAATATACTTCATCCTTCATGACTCATTGAGATGAATTAAAATCACAAAGTCTCTCAAGGGGATATTTAGTGGTAGTACAAGCAAGCTTTCTTTATCATAAGTCATAAGTACAAAGTTCATCAAGCCTCTATTTCATTTCTATCATTTCATATATCTTCTTTAACATGTTCTAATAAGCTTTTGTAGGTGTGGATCTAAATCAAGAATGATGGTGGAGAGTAGATAATAAGCAAGCTTATGGTAGTACAAGCAAGCTTTGAAAGAGCCTAAGCAAGTTCTAGAGTACAATCACATGTGTGTATGTCAAAAATTAGGCCAATCCTCACTAGGTCAAACAAATTCATCTCAAGTCATCACTCTAGAGTCCATAACTAAGTAGTACTCAAGCATCAAAGAATTTTCATCCATTGGCTCAAATCCTAAGTTTTAACAATCAAATATAATTTGCTTTCAAAGGACTCTAAAATGACATAGAGAAAACCTAGATGGATACATTTATTCCTAATTATGCAAGAAATAAGGTGCCAAGAAGACTAACATGTTATCTATAATGACTTTTATTCATTCTATACTACCTAAGCATTTATTAGCAAGAACTCATTCTAAAAGAAAAATTACTGCTTGAAAACACGAAAGTGATATTTACAATGAAATAAGAATGTAAAAAGAAATAACTCCCCTTCAAGTTGGGTAAAGAGCACGGAGCATCCATCTTGAGAGAACTATCCTCACATGATCAATCTTATAATGCACAGATTTCTCCCTCATCAACTTAGCATAAGTAAATTCCGGTGGTCGGAGACGATTAAGGTTCAATATCCAGTCTTGGGGTAAATAGTTAAAAGTCAAAGTAAATTCAACCCCTCCCACTGCATGCTCTTTAGAAGGCGTTCCGGGAGGTTGTAGGCTATTAAGTTTGAGTACCCACTCGAGAAGCCTACGGGATCCTGCAAAACCATTAAAAGAAAATACCTCCCACATGCATGCAGGGTAAGAAAGGAATGAAATATAAACAACCTCTACATAAAATGTATCAAGAAATGCATCGCAGCCAATAAAATCAACCTTAGGTACATTGATAAGTTTTTCATAATCAGTCTCTACATAGGATGTATCAAGAGTTGTTTCACAGCCAACAAAATCAATCCTAGGTATCTCTATGAATTTTTCACAATCAATATCTACAAAGGATGTATCAAGAAACGTATCACAACCAACAAAATCAACACTAGGTACCTCTATGGATTTTTCACAATTAATTTCTACAAAAGATGTATCAAGAAATTCATCACAACCAACAAAATCAACACTAGGTACCTCTATGAGTTTTTCACAATCAGTCTCAGTCTCTACATAAGATATATCAAGATTTGCTTCACAGTCAACAAATTCAACCCTAAGTACCTCTATGAGTTTTTCACAATCAGTATCTACATAAGATGTATCACAACATGAATCATAGCCAATAAAATCAATTTCAGGTACCTTTATTAATTTTTCACAATCAGGCTCTACATGGAATGTATCAAGACATGCTTCACATTCAACAAAATCAACCCTAGGTTCCTCTATGAATTTTTCTAAAGAAATAGAAGAAATACTTATCTTATCATGCTGAAGAATACCTGGAGGTTCTATAAGAATAGATGTAACTATGGCCTCCTCCTGGTCATGTACAGACTCCACTTCAATCTCAGGTTCTGGTGGACATTCAACTAAAACAGGTGATTCTTGGGTCCTTGCTTCCACCATGCAAGTCCCTACACTTTCATACATATCCTTCGAATCTTCTGATATATCAATCAATTTTGGTGGTCCCTGGGGCTCAGTGCAATCCCCTACACCTATAGAATCATCTCCAGTGCATGCGTCATCAACAATATCTGCAACAACCATATTAGAAAAGTTAGGACCAAAATCAACTATGTCATCACAAAATAAAAGTCTAGAAGGATCACAAAATAAAAGTCTAGAAGGGTCCTGTAGAGCTTCAGAATCAAATTCAAGGCTGTCACAAGCTTTACTATCAATCTCCTCCACTGCCTCTATAGATAATGACTGCCCAATAGGTATGGGTGGCCCCTGGGGCTCAGTGCACTCCCCTACATTCTCACACCTATCCTCTGAATCTCCTGATATCTCGATCAATATAGGTGATCCCTGGGGCTCAGTGCAATCCCCTACACCTAAAGAATCATCTCCAACTGGAAGTGAATCAGATACAATCTTCAAACCTTCAGCCTCCTCTGCTTCCTCTGAGCTTAAACATCCTCTCTGAATATCAAATGAAACTCTATCATCAAATAACTCTGCCTCCACAACTTCATCTGAAATACCCATGCTAATGCTAGGAGGATCCTCTCTGGAGTGCTGTAGGAAGGGTAAAGGGACATTTGGTTCTTCCACTTGAGCTGAAAATTTTGGAAATGGATCTTGAGCAGGGATTTCGGTAAGTATAGCTGCTGTAGGTGCCCTAATTTTATGGATTTCTTCTTTTTCTTCCACCAAAATTGCAAGATCAATTGAAGGACTTAGGCTTGCACTAGGGTCACCTTGAACTGGTATAGAATCAATTTTGGGCTGTTTTGAGATGGAAAATAAGATGCTGGAAATTTTTCAGAAAAATCAACCCTTGGAATATTTAGACTTGAAACAACTTCCTCATTCCTCAAAGTTAGTTCACAATCATGCTCCTTAGGATTAAGAATAGCTTGAGAAGGTAATTGTCCTGATCCTTGGGTATGCATTTGATTCATTTCACTAACCAATTGTCCCATGTGTCTCTCAATATTTTGAAGAGTATAATCATACTCTTGTTGTTGTGAATTTTGTTATTGTATGATTTGTTGCAAAATCTCCTCAAGCTTTTGTTGTTGAGCCTCAAACTCACTAGAATCCTCGAAGTCTACTTGATTGGTACAGGACTCTTGTTGGTCTTGAAAGGATTCATTAGGTTGCTCAAAATCATGATTAGGCTGTGAATTTTGAAAATAAAGTTGTTGGGGCTGATCGAATGGTTGATTTGGCTGTGAAAATTGCTGAAAATTAGGTTGGAAACTTGGTTGGAATTGCTGAGAATTGTAGCTCTGAAAATTCTGAGTTTGAGGTTGAAATTGTTGTGGTGGCTGATTCAAGAATTGGTTTTGCTGAAAATTCGAATAGGGCTGCTGAAATTGTTGGAAAGGCTGACTTGGCTGAAAACCTTGCTGAAATTGTTGAAGTGGAGGCTGAAATTGATAATTTGTTACTGAAAATCTTGACAAGGCTGGAATGGTTAAAAATTTTGTTGAAAATTCTGGAATTGAGAATAAGGTTGCTGAAAATTCTAACAAGGCTGTTGAAAATTCTGAAAGTACTGATACTCTGTCATGGGACTGCTTGAATGAATATAAATGCTTTCAATAACTTCTGAAACTATTCATTGATTTCTTCCTAGCTCTAACTGTTCTTTCAACCTCACGGTCAAACTCCTCAAGATTTCCACCGCAGTCCTGGTCATAAAACAAACAAAATGGCAGCCAATGTGTACAAAAAGATAAAGCAAATGAGAATAGAATCAAAGAATATAAATATTAAACACAAGCTCAAATTAAACAAACTCAACTAGTGTTTCCTCGGCAACGACGCCAAAAATTTGATATGTGAGCCCAATACAAGTGTCATGAATGAGCCTCAAATTTAGATATTTATAACTGAAAACCCTTGACTAACAAAATAGAAATGTAGAATAGGGGCCTCAGGTCGTATTTTTCCAAGGACTAGTTATGAGTGTTTAACTCGAGCTTGAAAGTTATTTGTCGTTTGATGATTTGGGTTTTCTAATAAAATGGGGGGTTTTTGGTGATAAGGAAATGACAATATGAAATAGAATGAACTTAGCTAAAGCATGGAGCTAAAGAATTAAATTCAAGAGACTAAACAATTAAATTCAAACGATGGAATTGAAATTCAAGAACTAAACTTCAATGTAGAAAATGAATTGCAGAGAATTAATTGCAAGAAACTAATTGCAGAAATTGAAAGCTAGAACAAAACAATACTTGGAATCTTGACTTGAAATGTAGTTGACATAAACTTGAACAATTGAAGAAGGTAAATGCTTGGAACTAAAATTTATCCTATTAAACATCAAATCAGTTTATAATCAAGCATTCCCTTTGCCGTCACACAAAGATTGAGTTAGAAACCCTCTGAACTCAAAAATCAGCGAAGAAGAACTCTCAAGGTCAACTTGCTGCTAATTGGCCTTCCTGATCGGTCACTGGACCGATCAGGTCTCCCTCTGATCGATCACGGGACCGATCAGAGTCATCTCTGTCCGATCAAGTGGTTCGATCAGTGACTGAAATCTGTTCCCGATCTCTTCCCCTTCGATTGGCTGGCTGGCGATCGAGCTCAGAATCTATCAGAACACCTTCGAGAACCCCTCTATGTTGCTTCGACAGCTCCGGACGACAGAACCAGCAGTCAACAAGGATCGATCGATGGAAACAGCAGCTTCGGCGAGACCCTCACCTAAACTTCCAGAAACCAATCGATTAGCAAACTGAACAAGGAAATCTTACCTCGATGATCTGAAACTTGAGAAGATCTGAATCTGATGTGGTCGCACACGCGATCTAAGAAAAAAATCTAGCAAAAATGATGAAGAAAAACTCAAGAACTCGAAGCAAAACTACGCTACTGGCAATGACGACCTCGCGATGATGACAACCAGATCTGGGGGAGAAACTATTTTTATAGTTAGGAATGGACGACTGAGATCGTTCTGGCATCATCCAACGGTCGGATCTCCTCAGATCTGAACCAAAGTTTCCATATCTCCATCAGACGGTCAGATCTGCCTCTCCTTAGCTGGGATCGACCGGATCTGTAATGGATGGCTCACATCTCTCTGCCCTCTTGAATGGACGGTTGAAACTCCCCCACACTTGATCCGACGGTCAAATGGACTCTGAATTGGCTCCAAACTTCAGATCTTGATCCATGGACTTTATTAACTCTATCTTGATCTTGGATTGATCAGAAGTTGATGGATGTCTCATATCTAGCCGTTCTCTTGAATGGACGACCCATATTAATCCGATGCTTGATTACCTTGATCCGGATCCAATTCTGACTCAAGTTTGATCCAATCCGATCTAGGTCCATGATCATTTGAAGCCTACAAAATTAGATTCACATGTTAGTACCAAAATATCTCAAATATACCAAGATTTGAATCAAAAGCCAAAATAGAAAGAATTCATGAAACCTAATGTAAATGCAAACTTAAGCATATAAAAGTGGATCAAAACATGGATTTGAGAGCCTAGATTTATCAGCAAAATGGTAGTTATCACACCCTCATTCATAGGCATCCTAAAGCATACGGGCGCCTGAGTGACTTTGGTCAACTCCTTGCTGACCAGTCTCCAACGAGTCTTCTTGGGCGATTTTCGTGCCTTCCAGAGTTGGACTCACCCAAACCCTCCTACAACCTTCTCCTCGAGCATGCTTTTGTAGGACGGTGCCGTCGATAGAGGGGGGGGGGTGAATATCGATCGTTGAAATCTTTCGTTAAACTTCGTAAATCTTTCGAGAGTTCTAAAATCAAAGTTAGTAGCACAGCGGAAAATAAAATAGAAAGTAGGACAGGGACACAGCGGGATTTATTTACTTGGTTCCCAACCCCCCAGGGTCAGTACGTCCAAAGCCTATGTACTCGGCGTGAGTCCACTATTGGTCTCCTTTCCAGAATTTCCGGAGGCGGAGAAAACCCGTCTTATAGTGTAGAAGTACAAGCACAAGTACAAAAAATTAAGTACAGAAAATTAAATGCAAACCGAACAAAACAAAGTTGAAGCTCGGCCGATCTGGACCTCCGAAGTGCCGCGCACTTCCTCCTGGAGCCTCCCGGTCGTAGAGCCTCGTCTATAGCGCGTTGTCGTCAGTCAGAGTGATCAGAATGGTACTTAGCAGTTGTGTTTGAAGCAGAGGGGTCGAAGCCCCTTATATAGGCCTCCTGGGGGTGCCCTAGACGCTGGGGGCGCCCCGATAAACCCGGTCAAACTTTATCCTCGCGTCGACCTCTCCGCAGCTGATAAAACCTTTGACCAGGGTGCCCCGGACCTCCCGGGCACCCTCATGAGGGCTTATCTGAGTTTTGGACTCGAAACTGCAAAAACAGCTTTGAACCTGAGCGCCCCGGACGCTCCGGGCGCCCCGCTTGACACCTATTCTGCTTACTTAACAAAAACTGCATTTTACTTTTGACTGGGGGTGCCCCCAACATCCCGAGCGCCCTCATCAAGCCTTTAAACCCAATACTGGATTTTATGCCTTGCTCTGGGCGCCCCCAACAGTGGGGGCGCCCCCATCAGCCATTTTCCAGCAACTTGCCTGCTTTGTCTCCGGTTCTTGGTACCTGCAAGATACACAAACACAAAGCACATATACACATATTCTTAACCTTAAGGACTTGGTTCTGACTTCGGATTTGCACAAAACCCTAGGTTGAACCGGCGCAAGTTCCCACCCCCGAGAACGCGCCTTTCACCTACTCCTTTCAGGAGACGGTTGCCACCCAGTCCTTCGAGTGAACTTTTACCCAGCAGCCCTTCACCAGGTGCGTAGCAACCCTTCGCTAGGTCTTCAATTCCTAGCAGCCCTTCGCTAGGTGCCTAGCAGTCCTTCGCCAGGTCTTCAACTCCTAGCAGCCCTTCGCTAGGTGCCTAGCAGCCCTTCGCTAGGTCTTAGGGTTTAGATACCTAGCATCCCTTCGCTAGGTGCCCAACGGCCCTTCGTCAGGTCTTAGGGTTTTGATACCTAGCAGCCCTTCACTAGGTGCCCAACGGCCCTTCGTCAGGTCTTAGGGTTTCAATACCTAGCAGCCCTTCGCTAGGTGCCCAACGACCCTTCGTCAGGTCTTAGGGTTTCGATGCCTAGGTTAACTAGGACTTTTCTTCAACATAGGTTACTTCTCCTTTGCTCCCCTTTGTCTGTTCAATGTATCACTGACTTAAGTATATAGTCAAACATTAAAACACTTAAAGGAGAACATCATTGATGCAACTTGCACCAACAATCTTCCCCTTTTTGATGTTTGACAATAACTTAAGTTAGATTGGTTGAAGGGGCTAACTTACTATCCTTGGGAAAAAAAACCAAAAAAAAAATATAATATAAGTTTTGAAACTATATTTTTGATCTTTGGGAGAAAATTTTTCTAACTTAAGCACACCTCTCCCCCTTTGTCATGTAGGATTTTTCGGGCCGCGAAAACCGCTTTTTCGCGTCGCGGAAACCCCGAAAGCCCCAATAGAAAGGATCCGAGCGAAGAAAACCATTTCAAAAATTTATGAGTGCTCGTTTACATGCTTCAAAACCGATCTACAACCTAGATCTATTAGAGAAGAGAAAACTACCTTCGATGCGTGCCCCGCAATTCCCGCTCGCTC
Source organism: Boesenbergia rotunda (assembly GCA_024364735.1). Lineage (NCBI taxonomy): Eukaryota > Viridiplantae > Streptophyta > Magnoliopsida > Zingiberales > Zingiberaceae > Boesenbergia > Boesenbergia rotunda. The sequence continues at coordinate 360,901 of JAGFNQ010003794.1, read as the reverse complement.
CTCGGTTGGTGTCGGATCTCAAGGATGCAAAGTAGCAACCCTCTAGAAGTATCCACACAAGCAAGAGAGTGGAGAGGAGAGCCCAAAAGTGTGCTAGCACTACTTGGGGTCTCGGCAAGATGAGAGGAGAGGGAGAGCCAAACAAAACAAAACCAAGTAAGGAGAAGAATGAATCACACACCCACAAAAAAACTCCTTTTGTGTGTTTTAGTGGCCGGCCATTTAATGGCCATTAAGTGGCCGGCTACCACCTTTGGTAACCCCCTATTTGAATTCAAAATTCAAATGGGGAGGTTACTTAGCCTTGATGATGATGCCAAGTCATCACTTGGTCAAGTCAAGGTGATGTGGCTTGAGTCAAGTCAAACTTGCCTCTTATGGACTTTCCATATTTAGCCAAAGTCAAACTTTGACTTCATTACTCTCCCATGATTAGATTCATCCAACACTTGGATTAAACTCGAGTCCAACTCAAGTTGTCTAATTTGAGTCAAGTCAAACTTGCCTTTTATGGACTTTCCATATTTAGCCAAAGTCAAACTTTGACTTCATTACTCTCGGTCCATCATATGGACTTATTCTCCATCTATTGCTCTATGTGTGTGACCCTATAGGTTCTTGTAACGTTGGCAATGCCCTTAAACCTATTTAAGGACATAAGCAATGAGAGGTATCTAGTAACACATCATTGCTCCCCAAGTTACAAGAATGTCGAGATCCAACATCATCATTGTGACTAATAATTGTGACCATCACAATATGTGACAACGTCCTTCTATCCTCGATATCTAGATTGATCTTTCATGAGGCATAGACCGTGTCATCCTCAAATCAATCTATATGTCTTGATCTCCAAGTAGACTCACTATAATCAAATAAGCTCAATATCTAATATTGCCTTATTTGGGCATGGCCATGCACTTAGTGGTCTTACTCTATCAAGAACGAAGATATCACTCCCGTCATATAGGAGGGATAGATCCCATCTACGTTACTCACATCCCTCTGCATAATTTGTTACAAACCCAGTAATCGCCTTTATAGTCCACCCAGTTACGGGTGACGTTTGACGAAGCCAAAGTACGTAACTCCTTATGTAGGGAACTATGGTAACTTCAGGTCTAGGACTATAGTCATACTAATAGTCACATGAGAAAGTATATGACACTCATATAATGATCCATGATACTTTCTCATGGCGGGCTATTCAGTATACATTCTCTAATGTATACCCATGTGTCAACTTGATATCTCATATCCATGACTTGTGAGATCAAGTCATCATGTTGACCTACATGCTAGTCTCTATGCATTAGCATTGTCCTTGAATGTTAATACTTGACTAGGAATAATTAAGAGTAGTGTTCTCTATATCATCTCACTATCGATTCAACTAATCGATTGATATAGATAAGAACCTTCTACTCAAGGACGTTATTATACTAAGTTATTTGGCACCAATACACATAAGTACAATAACCATAAGAAATGCCTTTATATATAAGAAATATATATACAAGAATATGATACAATGAGTCCAAAAAGTAATCATCATATGATTGGCTCTAGGGCTCTCACTAACATGTCATACATGAAAAAAAACTTTAAGAAAATACTTGGTCCAGCAATGAAAACTTTTAGTTCTTTTTGAACATACTTAGTGCAAATTTTTTGAAAGCATGGCATTTTGAATGATATATTGCATTTTTTTGAAAAATGCATAATTTTGAAAAAGATGCTATGTACTTTTGAAAGATTATGTAATATAAATTCCTTTGAAAAATGTATTGAATTTTTGAAAAATTAAGTACTTTTGAAAAATACATAATTTTTGAAAGAATGCTATTTTGGAAAATATAAATATTATGCATATTTTGCAAGTACTAACTATTTTTGAAAAAGATGAGACTTTGAAAAATATAAGTGATTTTTTGAAACATAATATTTTACTTGACTAGGTTTCTTTTCCAGTTTGACACAATCCTAGAAAACCTTGTTAACCACAAGGATATTTCCTAAGTGTCCTGGAAATTATTCAAACTCAAGTAAATATTAACAAAATTTTGTCAAAAAAATGATAGTACTTTTGAAAATATATGCTAGTGAATTTTGAAAAATGTGTGAACTTTTGAAGACCCAATATTTTACTTGACTTGGTTTATCTTCCAGTCTGACACCATCCTGGGAAACCTTGTTGACTACAAGGACATTTCCTAAGTGTCCTGGAAATTCTCCAACCCAAGTAAACATTATTTCAAAAATAGTTTCATAAGTCACCCAAATTCTAACAAATAGAATAATAGTATTTTGAAAGACTTAGATTTTTAGCAAGATTTTGAAGATATGAAAATATGTTATTAAATAATTCTTTTAATTTGACTTCCCCCTAAACTTGACTCAGTCCTGGGAAGCTTGTTGACCACAAGTACTCTTCCTCTGAGTCTTAAGGTTTGATTCAGATTAAAAAGAAATATTTAACAAAAAAATGAATAATTATCAAAACAACTTTTCTGAAATTTTTCTTTTGACTCAGACTCCCCCTAAATTTGACACATCCTAGGAGTCCTTGAAGATCATGAAGTGGACCTTTCCTCTGTGTCTTTAGGGTTTATCAGAGTCAAAGATGCAGGTAAATTTTTGAACATATAATTTTTATAACATAAACCCTTTTTGAAAACACAAGTAATAATGATTTAAAGCACGGTTTTCGAAAAGTATTTTTCAAATAATAGCAATGTTTAAAGTGCAGTTTTTGAAAACCATTTAAAAAAAATAAAAAGCACTCCCCCTGTACCTGATATCGTTTGACTCTATCTAAGTACCTTAAGGAACTTTAGTGTTGTCCTAAGAGGCTTGTGTCTAATTGAGTGAGTCAAACAATTTTTGAAAAGATATACTTTTGAAAAATGTATAATATGTATAATCAATCAGACAAGCATGAATTCCATAAAAACATTATTATGTTGAAACACTATTTTGAAAATATATTTTTAGGAAATTATTCTAACAATTTTGAAAAACAATTTTGAAAAATATTTTTCAATTCATTAGTCCTTAACATCTCACCCATTTTAGATGTATCAATACAGCAAGCATGGTTGCCTTATAGGTGTATTGTGAGATGCTTGAATCATTTTTCTTAATTTATTATTAACTCTAAGATTTAATTGAAGCTTGTGTTAGATTTGAATTTGACAAGAAGTAACTTGAATTTGAATTTCAAAAATCGACTTCCAGGTCTTGGCGAGGCACTAGGCCTTCTTTGGCCGTATCCTTATTGGATCATCAACCCTTTCCTTGACAAAGCCTTTTAATGAAAGTTCATTTTCAAAATTACTTGTTGAAAAATTCTGGTCTAACTAGTTTGGGTCTTGGATCGGTAGCTTCGGCTAGTTTCACCAGTCTAAAGAGACCAAGTGTACTTGATCTTATTAGAATTGACTTCCCTAACGTACTATCATCTCACCGCCACCCAATACCAGGTTGATCAAGTTTCAATTATTCTTTTTCCTATGGTCGTTCTAATATATGCATAAAATTTAAATATGCATGACATGTCATATATTTAAAGGAAGTAGCAAATGCATGGCATGACAATTATGCATGAGTCAAACAAGTCCAATCATTTTATTTAAGTTTCTAATGATGTATCAAATTCCCGATTTGATACATGTCGTGTGAACCCGCGAATATGTCAACCCACTTCGACATATTTAATTTTATTAAATTAATTGTTGCGGTTTGAGTAAGGTTTTAGTTTGAGTTTAATTTATTTAAGATTTAGTTGGATTCAAGTTAATTAAATTAATTGAAATTTGAAATTGATTAATTTGAATAAATTTGATTTGAATTTAATTTAATTTGAATTTAATTTAGTTTGAATTTAATTTAATTTGATTTGAATTTAATTTGAATTGAATTTAATTTAATTTGATTTGAATTTAACTTAATTTGATTTGAATTTAATTTAATTTGAATTGAATTTAATTTGATTTGATTTGAATTTAATTTAATTTGAATTTAATTTAATTTAATTTGATTTGAATTTAATTTAATTTGATTTGAATTTAATTTAATTTGAATTTAATTTGATTTGAATTTAATTTAATTTAATTTGAATTTAATTTGATTTGAATTTAATCTAATTTGATTTGAATTTAATTTAATTTAATTTGATTTTAAATTTGGATTTAATTAGGATTTAATTTGAAATAAATTTGGATTTAATTAGGATTTAATTTGAATTAAATTTGGATTTAATTTGAATTAAATTGGGATTTTAATTTAATTTTAATTTTATTTAATTTGAGTTTATTTGAATTTAGTTGAATTAATTAAACTTATTTGAATTGAGTTAATTTGAATTAATTAATAATTGTGGATTTACGTTCATCATTTTCATTATTTCAAAAATTTCTGCTTCATTTTTATCTATCTTTTCAAATTTTTCTAACAATTCAGATTTATTTGAACCTTTGTAATTTTTATTAATTATGACCTTGATCTTAGATAGTTCCATGTCCACCTTATCCTCAAAATTATATCTTTTGGTGTCCTCAAAGTAGGAGGAGTAATTGGGGTCACTAGTTAAGGTTTTGTAATAACTTTCAAGATTATCTATAGTTAAATTATTATCCAGGAGAATTTCATCTTCAAAATTATCTTCAGAGATAATATCTTTAGAATTAACTTCGGGATTATTTTTAGAATTTTCAAATTCGAATTTAGAGTTATACAACGGATTTTCAAATTTGAATTCATAATTATCTAAAGGATTTTCAATTTTAGGATTATCCTTAAGATTTTTGAATTCAGATTTATCCTTAGGATTAAATTTATCTGAATTAAAATTATCAGATTTAACATTATTAAAATTAAAGTTATCAGAATTAGAATTAAGTTTAAAATTATCAGAAATAAACATATTATCAGTATTAAAGTTGTGAGAATTTATTTTAGAAATTACTGAATTAATGTTCTGGATTAAATAATTAATTTCTGATATGTTAGTCATATCTATATTTTCTAATTTGACATGCAAAACATTAATTTTACTATGCAGAAACTCTAATTTATCAGAAAAATTAACTGAATTATCTGAACACAGTGCAGGAATTTGTAGAGTTTTTGGAACATAAATCTTACGTACCTTCGCCGGACACTTGTTTTTGTAGTGTCCGTACTTCACGCATTTGAAGCATCATATGTGATCTTTGTTTTTCCGGACTCCTAGCGCTGGTGTCCCCTTTGCCGCCGGTGGTGTAGATCGAGTCTTACGAGTAGGGCACTGATTTTTATAGTGCCCTCTCTCCCTACATGTGAAGCACGTGATATGAAATTTAAAAATAGACATTTAAATAAAATATACCTGATTCACCCCTGGGCTCCCCCTCAACTCATGGCGTCGTTGCTCCGTCGACGGTTAGTCCGGTGAAGAGCGGCTCGGCTCTGATACCAATTGTAGGACCGGTGCCGTCGATAGAGGGGGGGGGGTGAATATCGATCGTTGAAATCTTTCGTTAAACTTCGTAAATCTTTCGAGTGTTCTAAAATCAAAGTTAGTAGCACAGCGGAAAATAAAATAGAAAGTAGGACAGGGACACAGCGGGATTTATTTACTTGGTTCCCAACCCCCCAGGGTCAGTACGTCCAAGGTCTATGTACTTGGCATGAGTCCACTATTAGTCTCCTTTACAGAATTTCTGGAGGCGGAGAAAAGCCATCTTACAGTGTAGAAGTACAAGCACAAGTACAGAAAATTAAGTACAGAAAATTAAATGCAAACCGAACAAAACAAAGTTGAAGCTCGGCCGATCTGGACCTCCGAAGTGCCGCACACTTCCTCCTGGAGCCTCCCGGTCATAGAGCCTCGTCTTTAGCGCGTTGTCATCGATCAGAGTGATCAGAATGATACTTAGCAGTTGTGTTTGAAGCAGAGGGGTCGAAGCCCCTTATATAGGCCTCCTGGGGGCGCCCTGGATGCTGGGGGCGCCCCGATAAACCCGGTCAAACTTTATCCCCGCGTCGACCTCGCCGCAGCTGATAAAACCTTTGACCAGGGTACCCCGGATGTCCCGGGCGCCCTCATGAGGGCTTATCTGAGTTTCGGACTCGAAACTGCAAAAACAGCTTTGAACCCGGGTGCCCCGGACGCTCCGGGCGCCCCGCTTGACACCTATTCTGCTTACTTAACAAAAACTGCATTTTACTCTTGACTGGGGGCACCCCCAATATCCCGAGCGCCCTCATCAAGCCATTAAACCCAATACTGGGTTTTATGCCTTGCTCTGGGCGCCCCCAACAGTGGGGGCGCCCCATCAGCCATTTTTCAGCAACTTGCCTGCTTTGTCTCCGGTTCTTGGTACCCGCAAGATACACAAACACAAATCACATATACACATATTCTTAACCTTAAGGACTTGGTTCTGACTTCGGATTTACACGAAACCCTAGGTCAAACCGGCGCAAGTTCCCACCCCCGAGAACGCGCCTTTCACCTACTCCTTTCAGGAGACGGTTGCCACCCAGTCCTTCGGGTGGACTTTTACCTAGCAGCCCTTCACCAGGTGCCTAGCAACCATTCGCTAGGTCTTCAATTCCTAGCAGCCCTTCTCTAGGTGCCTAGCAGTCCTTCGCCAGGTCTTTAACTCTTAGCAGCCCTTCGCTAGGTGCCTAGCAGCCCTTCGCTAGGTCTTAGGGTTTCGATACCTAGCATCCCTTCGCTAGGTGCCCAACGACCCTTCGTCAGGTCTTAGGGTTTCGATACCTAGCAGCCCTTCGCTAGGTGCCCAACGGCCCTTCGTCAGGTCTTAGGGTTTCGATGCCTAGGTTAACTAGGACTTTTCTTCAACATAGGTTACTTCTCCTTTGCTCCCCTTTGTCTGTTCAATGTATCACTGACTTAAGTATATTGTCAAACATTAAAACACTTAAAGGAGAACATCATTGATGCAACTTGCACCAACAACTTTCCCCCATCTTCTCCTCCCTCAGACGTCGCGTGTATCCTTCTCGCTCCACCGGCGTACTCTTTCGCAGACCTCTGCATCCCTCGGATGCACCAAGCCAATCGGTTCCCTTCCCGTGCCATCCTTCTCGACTGCTACGTCTTCCACTCGACTTCCTGCGCTCGTAAGCTCCTACACACTTAGACATAGGGATTAAAACACCATAGGACCTAACTTGACTTAGTTGACTACATCAAAACTTACCAGGGGTACTTACAAATCCCTCTTCCTCGGTTCTTCTACAGATCGTCGAGTTTCTCTTCGCTGCAACCTCAACTCCATCTCCCTCATCTTCTCCATCTTCATCTTCCTCTCCATTTCCTCCTCTGAAATGAGTGTCGATCACCTTCCTGGGAAAAGCTCGTCGAGGGGTCAAGGGAGCGGGCCTTCGATCTCCTCATTCCTCACGTGTTTAGGCCATTGAGTGGTGCGTTCGCCAGAGATTGGCTGGCATAGCTCCGATTCTCAGTCACGGTAGAGGTAAGTGTTATTTCTCCTAGTATTATAGTGGATCTCCTTGGAATCGCTCTGATTGGTCTTCATTTTCTTTGGTTGCTCATTGCCGCCAATAATGTTTATAGCTGGGATCTGCGCTGATCGAGCTGGTCAATGTACCGGGGATAGGGAAGGGAGTGATGAAGGCGTTTTGTGGGGCTGTGCTGCTGGAGATAGATGGATCCGTCGATCTAAGCAAGGATCTCCATCTCTGGCTATTAACCAGGTTAGATTTGTGGTTTGGATAAATTGGCAGTTCTACCACATAGATTAGTAGATATAAGCTTGGATTGTTCCAGATTAAGTGCTCTACAACATTCTTGAATTAGATTTGCAATGTTCAATCTGAATTTGGGTGTATTTTGGGAGGTTACTGTTAGTAGGAGCCATAGAGCCAATTATATGATGATTGACTAGGGACATTTTGTATCATATTCTATTATTAATAAAGGCATGTTTGGTTATTATACTTACTTTGTATTTGTGCCAAATAACTAAGTATAATAATGTCCTTGGGTAGTAGGTTCTTATCTTCATTATATCGATTGGTTGAATCGATAGTGAGATGATGTAGAGAACACTACTCTAAACCATTTCTAGTCAAGTATTAATATTCAAGGACAATATTAATACATGGAGACTAGCATGTAGGTTAACTGATGACTTGAGCTCACAAGTCATGGATATGTGATATCAAGTTGACACATGAGTATACATTGGAGAATGTGTACTGAATGACCCACCATGAGAAAGTTTCATAGATTGTCATATGAGTGTCATAAACTTTCTCATGTGACTATTGGTATGAATAATCCTTAGACCTGAAGTCACTACGACTCCCTACATAAGGAGTTATGTACTTTGGTATCGTCAAACGTCACCCGTAACAGGGTGGACTATAAAGGCGATCACTGGGTATGTAATGAATTATGCGGAGGGATGTGAGTGATGTAGATAGGATCTATCCCTCCCATATGACGAGAGTGATATTTGTGGGCCCCTTGATCGAGTAGGACTGCTAAAATGCATGACCATGCTCGAATGAGTCAATATGAGATATTGAGCTCAATTATTTGAGTGAGTCTACTAGAGGATCAAGAAACACCAGATTGATTGAGGATGACACGGTCTATGCCTCATTTGTCAATCTAGATATCAAGGATAGAAGGACAAGGTCATACATTGCCATAGTCACGGAGGTTAAGTCGGATCTCGACTTTCTTGTTATTTGGGTAGCATTGATGCATTGCTAGATGCCGCTCATTGCTTTTGTGTTTAAATTGGTTTAGACACATTGCCAACGTTACGAGAGCCTATCGGGTCACACACTAAGGACACGATGCTTCAGAGATTAATTGATCTTGATTTGGCTAAGATTTAATTGGAATTGGATTAATTGAGTTAGACTCAAGTGAATCCAATTGGATTATGGATTGAGATCTAATTTGAGTTAAACTCATTTAGATTAGACTCAACCACATTTGGATGAAATATTAATTCATTAAAATGTTTAATGAATTAATACGAGAGGAAGATGGAGAGTTTCTCACCATTAGAGTGTTACATGAAAAGTTAGAGAGTTACATTAAAATTTTTAATGAAGGGAAGTTTAAAAGGCAAAAACTCCTCATGATATGAGTATAAAAGAGTTTTCCCTTGTCATTTGGATGACAACTTGTCATTTTCTTTCCCCTCTTCCTTCTCTTCTCCATCTTGGCCGAAACTCACATCTTGGGTTCTTGGTGTTTTGTGAACTACCTCAAGTTGCTAGCACAACTAAGGTAGTTCTTCTCCGAAGTAGAGATATCGTGTTCGTGTGGATATGAATAGAGGCACAGACACTTGAACATGCAAGAGATCCGGCGGCGCTTGGACGAGCGGGATAAACGTAAGGGCATGCTCCAAAGGTATAAACAGTAGATAAATCTATTAGATAGATATACTTTGTACGAGTTTTCTTTCGCATGGATCGCTCGTGGGATCTTGTTTCCGCTGCGTTTTGTGTTTATGTCGCCTGAAGATCCCAACAGTGGTATCAGAGCCACTTGCGAAAGATCGTACAATGTTTTTGTACTTTTATATGTGATATAGAAGTAGGACAAGATATATTATGAGTTGCATAAACTGTATGATATAGTAGTCGGGCTCCCGACCTCCCACTCGGGAAGACTGACCTCTGAGGTCATACCGAGCAGAAAGCTTCCCGAGGTCACTTGGGAAGACAGAAGCTCGGGTCGTCCCGAGTGAGAAAACCCTGAGAATCTCTCGGGAAAGCGGAGTCCGAGTGATCATACCATTGCTATATGGGTCTCGGATTCATGTTAATGAATCTGGGTAGCGACTCACTCGGGGAACAACAAAGTAAATTTTGTTTTTGCACTCATAATAAAATCAATGTCCTATATCTATTGTGTATAAATGATGACATGGTGAATGGTTATGGCCTTAACCCCAATGTGATTGGATGTATGTGTGTGTGTGCATGTTGTAATTCATAATACGACCTGCGTGTCGTGCCTTGTATCTATTCTTTCTAATTGTAAAATTAGATTTAGACTCGAATGTAACTCGAGTTTTCCTACATTGTACGTACAAAAGAGGAATGGAGTGTCCATTGAAGAATGAAGTTACAAGGAGGATGCCAACCACACATGATGACCAGAGGATGTTCTTGGAGAAGAAGTTATCCTTAGGTTGACCATCGATCTTCTCATTGGCTTGAGAAGATCGTAGTATACTGGCAATAACCATGTCACATTTTCTTGCCTATATATTGATATATGCTATGTGTGTGTATGTGATGCATGCTTAGATGTTAATCTTAATTAAGTCAACTCAATATGCCTACCAAGGTTCGGTACTCATAAACTACCTCGATCATTTGTTGTTGGGTTTGCCAAAGTAAAGCAATGCATTTTATCTTGGTAGAGTGCGAGTGGACAATTGTGATGGCCCGCTATCGAACTTTGGGTGAGACTTAACTAAGTCACCTCAATTGGATTGAGAAACTTAGAGGTATATCCCAAAAGTTGGAAAAATTGGGTAGGAGGAAAATTATGCTAAGTCTTGGGCGATTAGCCAAAGCTAACTCAAGATGATGTGTAATGTGAATCTTAACCCTTTTTCAAGAGTTGCATACGATGTAATTGGTAAAATGTTACCTACCTAATTGTACCGAATCTTAGGCGATTAGCCAAAGCTAACTCAAGATGAAGTATAATTTGGATCTTGTCCCACATAAATGTAGTCGCTGTTTGGTTTGAAGCTAGTAGTGTGAGCAAAGTAAGTTTGCCTACATCCATGACTAGCTCCTACAAAAGCTCTACGATTTAGTGGGAGCATCATTTAATTAAAGGCCTAATTAAATGATCTAGATATGATACTTATTTTTGTTATAGAAGTCAATCTATCTATCTCTTCTTCTTGGGTATTAGATACCGGATGTGCTTCTCACATTTGTACTAATGTGTAGGGCCTTCGAAGAGCTAGATCATTGACCAAGGGCGAAGTGGACCTACGAGTAGGCAACGGAGCAAGAGTTGCTTCTATTGCTGTAGGAACATATTTCTTGTCTTTGCCCACTGGGCTTATCCTAGAACTAGAAGAGTGCTTTTATGTACTTGCATTAACTAAGAACATTATTTCAGTATCTTGTTTGCACAAGAAAGGGTTTTCATTTACCATAAAGAACAAATGTTGTTCTATAATGCTAAATGATATGTTCTATTGTAATGCACCATTGATAAATAGACTCTATCTTCTAGATCTAGATAACCCAATCTATAACATAAATACCAAACGGTTCAAACCAAATGATTTGAACCAAGCATATCTCTGGCATTGTCGCTTAGGACATATAAATGAGAGTCACATATCCCAGCTCCATAAGGATGGATTACTAGACTCATTTGATTTTGAATCATATGAGACATGTGAATCTTGTCTTTTAGGGAAGATGACCAAGACTCCATTTAGTGGACGTACACGGCGAAAGAGCGATAGAGTTGTTAGGACTCATACATACTGATGTATGTGGCCCTTTCAATGTCGCAGCTAGAGGAGGCTATCAGTACTTCATCACTTTCACTGATGATATCAGTAGGTATGGCTATATGTATCTCATGAAACACAAGTCAGAATCCTTTGAAAAGTTCAAAGAATTCAAGAGTGAAGTACAAAACTAACTTGGCAAAAGTATTAAGATGCTTCGATCAGATCGAGGTGGTGAATACCTTAGCCAAGAGTTTCGTGACCATCTAGTAGAGTGTGGGATCATATCCCAACTCACTCCACCTGGAACACCACAGTGGAATGGTGTGTCCGAGCGGAGAAATCGTACTCTATTAGATATGGTACGATCGATGATGAGTCAAACGGATCTTCCTACTTCCTTCTGGGGTTTCGCTCTAGAGACAACTCTTTTCACACTTAACCGAGCTCCATCAAAGGCTGTTATAAAGACACCATATACGATATGGACTGGGAAGAGTCCCACGATGTCTTTTATGAGGATTTGGGGTTGTGAGGCTTACGTTCGACGTCAAGTCTCAGATAAACTAGGATTCAAATCTGATAAGTGCTACTTTGTAGGATATCCCAAGGAAACAAAGGGATATTACTTTTACAATCCCACACAAGGCAAAGTGTTTGTCGTTAGAAATGATGTTTTTCTAGAAAAGGAGTTTATTTCTAGAAGGACTAGTGGGAGTGAAATCCATCTTGAAGAAGTTCAAGATGCAGATAGTACTGAGGCCTTAATGGACATTGAACAGGCACCACAAGATGTTGTGGATCATGAGGTTGTTACACAAGAAGTTGTGGAACAACAGGCTGTTCAAGTAGACCAACCTCCTCGCAGATCTGATAGGATTAGTCGTCAGCCTGAGAGATACTCTTTTCTCTTGTCTGACCATGATGATGTGATGCTCATTGAAGTTGAATGAGCCTACATCCTATCAAGAAGCTGTGGTGAGCCCAGATTCTGAGAAATGGCTAGAAGCCATGAGGTCCGAAATGGAATCCATGTACATGAACCAAGTATGGACTTTGGTTGATCCACCTGAGGGGATTAAACCCATTGTGTGTAAGTGGGTCTTTAGAAGAAAGACTGACATGGATGGACTCATGCATACCTACAAAGGGCGATTGGTAGCTAAAGGTTTCAAGCAGATTCATGGTATCGACTATGATGAAACCTTTTCCCCAGTTGCGATGCTTAAGTCTATTCGGATCCTGCTTGCTATTGCAGCTTACCATGATTACGAGATCTGGCAGATGGATGTCAAAACCGTATTCCTAAATGGGAATCTACTCGAGGATGTATACATGACACAACCTGAGGGTTTTGTAGATCCAGAGCATGCTGGAAAGGTATGTAAGTTGCAAAGGTCCATTTATGGGCTAAAGCAAGCTTCTCGAAGCTGGAATCTTCGATTCGATGATGCAATCAAAGCGTTTGGTTTCATCAAGAATGAAGATGAACCCTGTGTCGACAAGAGGGTTAGTGGGAGCACAGTTATCTTCCTGATCTTGTATGTAGATGTCATACTCCTCATTGGGAATGATATCCCTTCACTACAGTCTGTGAAGATGTGGCTTGGGAATTGCTTCTCAATGAAAGACTTAGGTGAAGTAGCCTATATCCTAGGCATTAAGATCTATAGAGATAGATCTAAGAGATTGCTTGGCTTAAGTCAGAGTACATATATTGACAAGGTGCTTAATCGTTTTGCCATGCAGAATTCCAAGAAGGGATTTCTGCCAATGTCACATGGTGTGAGTCTTTCGAAGACTCAATGTCCCTCTTCTAAGGAGGAGAGAGACCGTATGGATCAGATCCCTTATGCATCCGCTATAGGGTCTAGCATGTACGTCATGCTATGTACTCGTCCAGATGTTTCGTATACTTTGAGCATGACGAGCAGGTACCAGTCAGATTCAGGTGAATGTCACTGGACAGCTGTCAAGAATATTCTTAAGTACTTATGAAGGATGAAAGAATATTTCTTGATATTTGGAGGCGATGAGGAGCTAGCTGTAAAGGGTTACAGTGACGCAAGCTTCCAAACAGATAGGGATGACTATAGATCACAGTCAGGGTATGTATTTTGCCAGAATGGTGGCGCTGTGAGCTGGAAGAGTTCGAAGCAGGACACAGTCACAGATTTTACAACAAAGGCCGAGTATATTGCCGCGTCAGAGGCGGTAAAAGAGGCTGTTTGGATCCGGAAGTTCATTACAGAGCATGGTGTGGTTCCTAGCATAGCAGACCCGATAGACCTCTATTGTGACAATAATGGGGCTATTGCGCAGGCTAAGGAACCTCGCTCCCATCAGCGGACCAAACACATACTATGACGGTTCCATCTCATTCGAGAGATCATCGATAGAGGAGATGTGAGGATATGCAGAGTACACAGTGATTCTAAAATCGCAGATCATTTGACCAAGGCTTTGGCACAAAAGAAGCATGATGGTCATACCAGGTCACTCGGTATTAGATACTACAGTGATTGGCACTAGTGCTAGTGGGAGATTGTTAGTAGGAGCCCCAGAGCCAATTATATGATGATTGACTAGGGACATTTTGTATCATATTCTATTATTAATAAAGGCATGTTTGGTTATTATACTTACTTTGTATTTGTGCCAAATAACTAAGTATAATAATGTCCTTGGGTAGTAGGTTCTTATCTTCATTATATCGATTGGTTGAATCGATAGTGAGATGATGTAGAGAACACTACTCTAAACCATTCCTAGTCAAGTATTAATATTCAAGGACAATATTAATACATGGAGACTAGCATGTAGGTTAACTGATGACTTGAGCTCACAAGTCATGGATATGTGATATCAAGTTGACACATGGGTATACATTGGAGAATGTGTACTGAATGACCCGCCATGAGAAAGTTTCATAGATTGTCATATGAGTGTCATAAACTTTCTCATGTGACTATTGGTATGAATAATCCTTAGACCTGAAGTCACTACGGTTCCCTACATAAGGAGTTATGTACTTTGGTATCGTCAAACGTCATCCGTAACAGGGTGGACTATAAAGGCGATCACTAGGTATGTAATGAATTATGCGGAGGGATGTGAGTGATGTAGATGGGATATATCCCTCCCATATGATGAGAGTGATATCTATGGGCCCCTTGATCGAGTAGGACTGCTAAAACGCATGACCATGCTCGAATGAGTCAATATGAGATATTGAGCTCAATTGTTTGAGTGAGTCTACTCGAGGATCAAGAAACACCAGATTGATTGAGGATGACACGGTCTATGCCTCATTTGTCAATCTAGATATCAAGGATAGAAGGACAAGGTCATACATTGCCATAGTCACGGAGGTTAAGTCGGATCTCGACTTTCTTGTTATTTGGGTAGCATTGATGCATTGCTAGATGCCGCTCATTGCTTTTGTGTCTAAATTGGTTTAGACACATTGCCAATGTTACAAGAGCCTATCGGGTCACACACTAAGGACACGATGCTTCGGAGATTAATTGATCTTGATTTGGCTAAGATTTAATTGGAATTGGATTAATTGAGTTAGACTCAAGTGAATCCAATTGGCTTATGGATTGGGATCTAATTTGAGTTAAACTCATTTAGATTAGACTCAACCACATTTGGATGAAATATTAATTCATTAAAATGTTTAATGAATTAATACGAGAGGAAGATGGAGAGTTTCTCACCATTAGAGTGTTACATGAAAAGTTAGAGAGTTACATTAAAATTTTTAATGAAGGGAAGTTTAAAAGGCAAAAACTCCTCATGATATGAGTATAAAAGAGTTTTCCCTTGTCATTTGGATGACAACTTGTCATTTTCTTTCCCCTCTTCCTTCTCTTCTCCATCTTGGCCGAAACTCACATCTTGGGTTCTTGGTGTTTTGTGAACTACCTCAAGTTGCTAGCACAACTAAGGTAGTTCTTCTCCGAAGTAGAGATATCGTGTTCGTGTGGATATGAATAGAGGCACGGACACTTGAACGTGCAAGAGATCCGGCGGTGCTTGGACGAGCGGGATAAACGTAAGGGCATGCTCCAAAGGTATAAACAGTAGATAAATCTATTAGATAGATATACTTTGTACGAGTTTTCTTTCGCATGGATCGCTCGTGGGATCTTGTTTCCGCTGCGTTTTGTGTTTATGTCGCCTGAAGATCCCAACAGTTACGCTATTCTATTTTTGATGAGCATGACTATGTTCTTGTCTGGATTCCACCGTGAGGTTCTTGATTGGATTTTTGGTTTTGGAATATATGAGTTGAGCATGTTGACTTTGGTGTTGGGATCGTGATTGGTTGATTTCCCATAGTGTGATGGCTTAAGTTTTGTGTGTGGATTAGTGTTGTAATTGAGTGACTGTATTTTGGCGGTCTTAACCTTGTGAGCTTGTAATTATTTGTGTTGTGTGCTACACTAAGTTTTGGGATGGGTTCTCATCTAGGATTGGTTTGAGATTTGATCCTATACTTATTGATCAATTTATTTAATCAGAAATCAATCATTTAATTTGATATAGTTAAATAAAGTGATGAGTAGGATTAATCCTAATACGATTAATAGTTAACTACTTACTATTTTTTTCATAAATATCTAAGGATATGTCCTTTGATACAAGACACTGATTTATTTGGATTTCTGGACTGGAAGTTCTCTTCACTAACCAGCATCTTCATCTGAGGTGGGTACCTTTACTTGTTTTCATAGATATCTTATTTCTGTACATGACTTATTATTATGGATAGCAATAAGTTATTACCTTTTATCTGCACATGATTATTTCTACTTGATACTTATTTGCTTAGACTTGGAATAATCATATTTGTTGGAACTTGGATGGCTAGAGAGGGGGGGGTGAATGTAGCCAGACACTTAAAACTTAGCAGTTTTTGAGATTTCGTGAGCACTAAGAACCGTAAGAACATAAGCAAACTCCTCACCGAGCTCCACTCAGCACAGATCTCACGCAAGAACTCCCTTCCTTGTGTCTTCGCGCTGATGGACTTGCCAAGCTCCTTGTTTCTTCCCAAGTGCTCAAGTAACAGAAGGTTGCTTCAGATTCACAGTTGCTTGCTCAAGAGATGGATCAAAGTTGTCGTAAGATCACAGAAGTTGTAGCCAAAATTGAGAGATCTCTACTCTTCTCCACTTCTCAGCACTTTTAAGCATCTGGCTTCTCCAGCTCACATCGCCAGCCACCAGACGCTCTATTGCCGCTTACAGCTACTCAGCTGCAACTGCCCACCTACCACTGAGCTCTCCTGGACTCCCCGAGCTTCCCTCAGCCAAGCCCCAGTCAGCAGCTCCAGCAGCGCCAGCATCCGTTGCAACCTGAGATGGAAAACGAACAAACCTGCTCCAAGGAAAGACTCCCATTGACCCTCCTTGAATGTTTGAATTCATCCCTGTCATCTACACACTACATCAGATCATAAGCACAACAAATCAAGCAGAGGATCAAATATCAGAAGACTCTGAACAAGTATCGGTAGCGTATCAGTAGTAATCAGAACACGATCAGAGCTCTGACAGCGCTTTTGAATTAAAGCTGTCAGCTGCTGATCGATCACTGGACCGATCAGAGGGACTCCTGATCGGTCACCAGACCGATCAGGATGGGTTCAGACCGATCATGCTCCAACCTGATCGGTCCCCAACATGTAATCAGAAATCGCGACTTCTCCAGGATCGATCACCAGACCGTTTCCAAGTCGTGGATCGGTCACCAGACCGATCCACCCCTTTGCAGGGTGATTTCCCAGCTTCATAGTCCAAACCTCCTGATCGGTCCCCAGACCGATCAGGGTGTGGCCTGATCGGACTGGTGACCGATCAGGCCACCCTCCGATCGATCAAGCTCCAACCTGATCGGTTATAGTGAGAAGTCCGCGATGTTTGATCGTTCACCAGAACGATCCGAACAGTATCTTTGATCGGTCACCAGACCGATCAGGAGCCGAGCAGTAGGGTTCCCAGACTCATTGTATGCTCCCTGATCAGTCACCAGACCGATCAGGAGCCGAGCAGTAAGGTAACTGTATGCTTCCTGATTGGTCACCAGGTCGATCAGGAGCCGAGCAGTAAGGTTCCCAGACTCACTGTATGCTCCCTGATCGGTCACCAGATCGATCAGACATACCTGGATCAGTCACCAGACCAATCCACGAGGGAACTCTGTGCCAACTTCCCTGATCGGTCACCAGACCGATCCAGGCAAGGCCAAATCTACTCTAAGTCAAGAGAACAAGCCTCCAGCCCTTCTCTGACTCGTGCTTGGTCCCTCGGACCAAGACTCCATGCCCAGTCTCACTCACCGGGACTTCAACCTAGCCCTCCAAGCTAGGACCTGACCCTCCAAGCCGGGATTTCATCCAACCTAGCCCTCCAAGCTAGGACCTGACCCTCCAAGCCAGGGTTTCATCCACCTAGCCCTCCAGGCTAGGACCTGACCCTCCAAGCTAGGATTTCATCCACCTAGCCCTCAAAGCTATGACCTAACCCTCCAAGCCAGGGTTTCATCCAACCTAACCCTCCAGGCTAGGACCTGACCCTCCAAGCCTAGGTTTCATCTACCTAGCCCTCCAAGCTAGGACCTGACCCTCCAAGCCAGGATTTCATCCATCCTAGCCCTCCAGGCTAGGACCTGACCCTCCAAGCCAGGACTTTTCACACCTAACCCTCCAAGTTAGGACTTTTCACACCTAGCCCTCCAAGCTAGGACTTTTCACACCTAACCCTCCAAGTTAGGACTTTTCACACCTAGCCCTCCAAGCTAGGACTTTTCACACCTAACCCTCCAAGTTAGGACTTTTTCATCCAACTCCGTGCCCAGTCCCCGACCAGGACTTAATCTCAATCATCTCATCAACCTAAACTAAAATCGGTGTCAACACCAAAACAACAATCAGGGTCAGACTGCATCAACAATCTTCCCCTTTTTGTTGTTTGACAACCCAATTTTAATTTTAGGAATTTGAATTTAATTTCTCAAATCTCAGAATTATAGGAGAATCA
>JAGFNQ010003794.1:323807-340276 GCA_024364735.1 Boesenbergia rotunda | reverse complement strand
GAAATAATGGATATTCTATTGCTTTTTGTTTTAAAAAGTGGAATAGAATGATTATCTATTTAGGGACATGGATAAGCAATTTTGTTGGAACTTGGATGGCTAGAGAAGGGGGGTGCATATAGCCAGACACAAAAATGGCTTCGCTTTTTGAACTTCTGCACTTAGGGTTAATAGCACAGCGGAAGCAATACAAGGTATAACAGTGAAACCAAAGTGCAGAAACTAAAGACAAACCAAAACGCTAACAAAGAGGATTTATAAGGTTCGGGGATAACTTGCCCCTACTCCTTGGCGTGCCCTTAAGGTGGGCGATCCCTTGATCGTCGGCAGATCAAGCCCCGGAAAATCCGAATAGAATGCAACCTCCTTCTCGGTGGAGTAACCTCTCCATATCATTTCAAGATGAATGGAGTATTAAGTACAAGAAACACAAGAAGGAATCTTACTGAGCACTAAGAACCGCAAGAACACAAGCGAACTCCTCACCAAGCTCCACTCAGCATAGATCTCATGCAAGAACACCCTTCTTCGTGTCTTCTCGCTGATGGACTCGCTAAGCTCCTTGTTTCTCTTCCAAGTGCTCAAGTAACAGAAGGTTGCTTAAGATTCACAGTTGCTTGCTCAAGAGATGGATCAAGGTTGTCGCAAGATCACAGAAGTTGTAGCCAAAGCAGGGATCTCCTCTCTTCTTCACTTCTCAGCACTTTTAAGCATCTGGCTTCTCCAGCTCACATCGCCAGCCACCAGACGCTCTACTGCAGCTTACCAACTGCTCAGCTGCAACTGCCCACCTACCACTGAGCTCTCCTGGACTCCCTGAGCTTCTCTCAGCCAAGCCCCAGTCTGCAGCGCCAGCATTCGTTGCAACCTGAGATGGAAAACAGACAAACCTGCTCCAAGGAAAGACTCCCATTGACCCTCCTTGAGTGTTTGAATTCATCCCTGTCATCTGCACACTAAATCAGATCATTAGCACAGCAAATCAAGCAGAGGATCAAATATCAAAAGACTCTGAACAAGTATCGGTAGCGTATCAGTAGTAATCAGACCACGATCAGAGCTCTGACAGCGCTTTTGAATTAAAGTTGTCAGCTGCTGATCGGTCACCGGACCGATCAGAGGGACTCCTGATTGGTCACCAGACCGATCAGGATGGGTTCAGACCGATCAGGCTCCAACCTAATCGGTCCCCAACATGTAATCAGAAATCGCAACTTCTCCGGGATCGATCACCAGACCGTTCCTAAGTCATGGATCGATCACCAGACCAATCCACCCCTTTGCAGGGTGATTTCCCAGCATCATAGTCCAAACCTCCTGATCGGTCCCCAGACCGATCAGGGTGTGGCCTGATCGGACTGGTGACCGATCAGACTACCCTCCGACCGATCAGGCTCCAACCTGATCGGTTATAGTGAGAAGTCCGCGATGTTTGATCGTTCACCAGAACGATCCGAACAGTATCTCTGATCGGTCACCAGACCGATCAGGAGCCAAGCAGTAAGGTCCCCAAAACCCACTGTATGCTCCCTGATCGGTCACCAGACCGATCAGGAGCCGAGCAGTAAAGTTCCCAAACTCACTGTATGCTCCCTGATCGGTCACCAGATCGATCAAACATAGCTGATCCAAGCAAGGTCAAATCTCCTCTAAGTCATGAGAACAAGCCTCCAGCCCTTCTCTGACTCGTTCTTAGTCCCCCGGACCAAGACACCGTGCCCAGCTTCACTCACCGGGACTTCAGTCAACCTGGCTTCACTCACCAGGACCCGGCTTCACTCACCGGGATATCCAATCACCTAACCCTTCGAGTTAGGAATTTTCACACCTTGCCCTCCAAGCTAGGACTTTTCCACACCTAACCCTCCAGGTTAGGACTTTTCACACCTAACCCTCCAGGTTAGGAATTTTCACACCTAGCCGTCCGAGCTAAGACTTTTCCACACCTAACCCTCCAGGTTAGGAATTTTCACACCTAACTCTCCAGGTTAGAAATTTTCACACCTAGCCCTCCGAGCTAGGACTTTCTCACACCTAACCCTCTAAGTTAGGATTCATCCACCTAGCTTCTCAAGCTAGGACCTGACCCTCGAAGCCAGGCTTTCATCAAACCTAGTTCCACTAGGTATGCCTAGTCCACGACCAGGACTTAATCCCAATCATCTCATCAACCTAAACTAACATCGTTGTCAACTCCAAAACAATAATCAGAGTCAAACTGCATCAACAATCTCCCCCTTTTTGTTGTTTGACAACCCGATTTTAAGTTTAGGGATTTGAAATCAATAATTGCAAATCTCACACTCATAGGGGAATCAAGATCCTCCCCTTACAATAATTAAACTCATAATTATCCCAAACTTAACCAACCACACTCTTCCCCTTTGTCAAACGCCGAAAAGGGTCTAGAGGGGTCGTTAAGTTTAAAAATAAAACCTCCCCCTCAATCCTAGGGGTTATCCCAAATCAACAAAGAGTATGAAAAATTTGAGGGTTATATGAAAAATATATAACAAATATAAAGCATGGCAAAACAATCATATGTATTATATGAACATGGAGTAAGAATAAGCATAGCAATGCATAATATAGCAAGGCATGAATGAAGATAGCTATCATATGAACAATCATATGAACTAGTGATAAGCATAATCTAACAAGTCGTACATGCAAATCATAACGTCAGATGCATAACACCGTATCAAGAAACAGTCAAATCACAGGCATACAGCCATAAAGTCATACACTCAACACTGACAAATAGTCAAATGTAAGTCAAAGGCAAAGGTAAAGCATATCCATAATCAAACGTCGGCGGGTGGGTCATCGTCCTCCATCGGGTCATCAGTCGTGTCATCAGGAATGAGGGACCCTGGGGCAATACTGCCGGAGGGCGCTCCAGTAGATGAAGGCTGGTATGGATGACCAGCTTCCCAACTGTGCCACTCCTTATGCCATGTCTCCTGCCTGGAGCGGACCCCCCGAGACGTCAAACTCGACTGCCAGCAGTCTGCGGTCGAAAGCCTGAAACCCAGACCGGACCTCCTCTCGCCAGAGCTCTCTCAAATGAAGATCATGCTGGATGGTCCGATCAAGCTCTGAAATCTGCCAGCGCAGGTCTGGATCTGGCTCATAGTCATAATCAGCTGCTGGTATGGGCGCCTCATGATGAGTAGCAGCATCTGCCGGTGCCTGAACGTGTGCGCCCCTAGGTAGTTCTCCAAGACCCCACCCGTCCTTCCATACAAGAGCCCGATCCTGATCCCTGATGATGATACCCGCCTGCCAAGTCAGCAATCCTGTTTAACCATGGGCACTGTCCTGCCCTTGGTTACATCAACACCGACTGACATAAGCCAGTCAGTGATGACATGACCGAACGGCATATACACAGTGCGACGACTGGGCTCTCGATAGGAAATAATCGATTGAAAGATGCTCTCTATAATGTCAAAGTCAAGGTGGCGATGCATGCCATAAAGCATCAGACAGTGATAAGGTCGGATCTCAGTTAAGGGTTTTGAGGTGATCGACAAAATACAGTTGGTGATTATCTTGAACAGAATGTAATCAGTAGGGGAAAGACGGAGAGCCGCAAAGGTCGGAAAGTCAGACCCTAACTCATCAAGACCGGCTGGTCGAGGATGGCCAAAGAAGTGCTGATATATGTCATCGGGGGTGACGCCCGCAAATGGAGCCAATAAAGGGTCAGGAATCTCTGGGTAGATAGAATAAAAATTAGGCGATCGACGACCGCCCAGATACTCCACCAAGATGTCGTAAGAGAAGTCAAGATTCATCTTGGCTACTCGGGTCGTGAAATCAAATCCCCCTTGAGGTCCTTGTTGCAAGTTATTGTAGAACTCGGACACGAGATCATAGTTAATTGTCCGCTCAAGGGAAAGGAGAAAGCCGAGGTTATAGAAAGTAATCACCTCCATAATGGAGGGACAATGCTCAGACAGGAAAGGTCCATCAATGGACCGGCAAGAAAGCAACTTGAAAGTTCGGGACTGGAATGCTTGCTCACAAGCAGCGTTAGGGAATCGAGAACTCGAAGAAGGCTGTGGCCTTCGAGAAGGGGCAGATGATGAAGGGCCTTTGCCCTTTGAGCTTCCCTCAATGGGTTCTTTTCCCTTTGAAGCTTTCCTAAGAGTTTGAAGAATTGATCATGACAACAGATCGGAACAATATCGAACATCAATAAGATCACGACACAAGTTGATAATCATGTCACAAATCAAAAGATCACAAGGTTAAGGCATTGATCAAATTGGTCAAGACACGGTTTAATTAATGAGATAATCAGTAATAAGATAGATCAAATTGAATGGACCAAGTTGATAATCATGGCACAAATCAATGGATCACAAGGTTAAGATTTGATCAGTAATAAAATAGGTCACGACATAGGCAGGGTCACGACAATGGCACACACATCACACAAAGAAACCAATATGATTAGCTTCCAAGGATTATGTGTTGATGAAGTAATCAACAGATTAAAAACAACATAGAACTTACATAGGTGCCATGATCTGAGAAATCTGGAGAAGATGGGAAACTGCAGAGCTCGCACGGTCTTGCACTGAGAAAAGATCACGGCGCAAGGAGATGTAGGAACAAGAGCTCGCATCTAGGAGTTGCCGAGAACACCAACAGCAGGAAGAAGAACTCACACGCACAGGGAGAAAATCACACTCGCAAGAGGAAGAAGATGAGGGGTTTCGGCGCTGAGGGGTTTTGGCGATGAGGGGTTTCGGCGCTAGGGCTCGGGCAGATAAGGTTTAGAGTGAGTTAATAGGTTGGTGGATCGGTCCACCAACAGCAATTTAATGTGATCGAACGGATCATCGTTCGATCTGGGAGCGCCCAGACCGATCATGCTCCAGCCTGATCGGTCTGGCCTGGTCTTGATCGATCGGGTGACCGATCAGGCAAGCCCCTGATCGGTCTGCCGATCGATCAGGGAGCGAACAGTAGGTTCGTGAAATATTCTGTGACCCTCCTGATCGGTCGGTGGACCGATCACTATAGGGGGCCAGATCGGTCTGTGGACTGATCCAGGCCAACACAGTGGGATTTTGACATTTTCTCGCGAAATAGCTGGATCGGTCCCTTGGACCGATCAGACATACTCCTGATTAGTCTGGTGACCGATCAGGCTCCCTGAATTTTTCTGATACGATCTGAAATTTCAGTTTCATACTCCCTATCGATTTCTGATAAGATCAGACGAAAATCATCGATCTAGGAAGTGATCCCTTGACTATAATTGATCTTTTAACAAGGATCAAAGGTCCTTATGAGTCTAACAAATCAATTTGCTCCACCCAAGTGAAGTCAAATTCAATCACAAACATTCATCCAATGATCAAACAAGTTTGTACCAAAATAAAGTCTCCAATCAAGTTTCCTTGATTGGAATGTCCAAATATGATCATGGAGCCAAGTACACATGTGTTATGCATTGGTTTTCCCCATACTTGGTCAACTTAGTGATTATTGTCTCGTCAACCCAATTTCTCAAGGGATGCATTGACATTTCGAGAAATTAAGTTGATCCTAGCATCTCACCCCATTTCTAGCAAACAAAAACATTTTGGTAAACCTTATAGTTTGTTGGAACTTGGATGGCTAGAGAGAGGGTGATAAGTATCATTTTATTGATCAATTTAGATGCTAAAATCTATTTTTGACTCATGTTTTAATTGCTTAATGATGGATTTACCCTAGGTTCTAGATTTATATTCTTTTTGGACCTAATTGCAAATTTGGATATATTTGAATTATTTTGTCACTAAATTTTTAATCTACTTTTGTAGGCTTGGAAGGATCAGGGACCTAGGTTATGTTGGGTCAAATGTTAAGTCAAAAGTGGACTGGATCAAGTGATCAAGCGTTGACGAATATGGGCCGTCCGATGCAAAAATGGTTAGATCTAGGCCATCTGAGAACTTCTGATCAATCCGAGCTGGGGTTAAGCTTGATCAAGCACTTGGATCAAGATCTGAAGGTTTCAGCCCAATCGGAGATCATCTAGCCATTGGATCACGATCAGAGGGATCTAGACCATCCATTCAAAGATCAGTTTGATCTGAGCCATCTGCTTCGAATCTGGCAGATCTGAGCTACCCCAAGGATGATCCTGACCCTTGATCAAGATCTGGGAAGTTTGAGCCAAATCGGACGAAGATCAGCCGTTGGATGAGCGCTGGATAATCTCAGCCGTTCACTGTTTTAACTACATAAACGGAATTCCCCTGTTTCAGATCTTGGTCGCGTCTTCGCCAATTCCCAGCTTAGTTTTTCTCGTTTCTTCACTCGTTCTTCATATTTCTTTGTGATTTCTTCCATCTGAAGGCGTGGTCAACTCGATCACCACCTTGGAGCAAGATCTGGATCATTGGAAGAGGCTTCAATGGAAATTCTAGCTCGGATTTGTATCGGAACAGGGGCTGATTGATGGTTTCGTCAGTTCTTGTTATCTGATCAATTTGATCATGATTTTGTGCTGTTTTCTTCAATCGGAGCTATCTGGAGGGTCTCTGGAGCACTCTGATCATCACCTAATCTTCATCGCAGTCCTTCGTTTCCAGATCAAAGAGATCGGATTGGATTTTCCAGCTGCGTGCAATTCTGTGAGCAGATTTGAAATTGAAGCCAATTTTCCATTGATTTGTGAGTTGAAGGGGTTCTTGGCTTGCTCTTGTGTGACGGCAAGGAGGTTTTGAGACAAGGAATGGTCGAGGCTTAGTTTCTTAATGCAATTCTTTTTGCTTTAGCTGTAATTCCAATTTTCGCAAAAATTTCTGTTACTGTCTTTGTTTGAGCTGCTGTAGTTTTCTTTTATGAATTGTTTCTGCTTTAATTAGAGTTCAATTCTGCAGGTAGTTAACTAGTGAGCTTGTTTACTGAACAATTATCTCAATTTCAGTTTGATTCATGAATTAGTTTCTTATGTTTCAACTTGTAGCTACGTACCAGTCTTTTAAGTTTCAGTGTTTCAGTTTTGCAGGTTGCGTATCAAATTTTCTCCTTTGTATCAGTTTTAAATTTGATGTCCTAATTCTTGTATCAAGTGAGCTTAGTTGTTCTTCTTGAATTCACTTTGAGGATTGTCTCATTTGAATAGAAATCAATTTAGATTTCTGAAACTCTGTTCAACAGTTGCATAGAATCCATCCCTGCAGGTCAACTTCAGTACCAGTTTTGCAAGATTTTAGTTGTAGCTTTCTTATGTTTGCATCAGTAAATTTAGATCTTATATATCTTGTTGGATACTAGGTTATACACTCAAACTTAGATTGCCTTGCGTGTTTGCTCTGCAAATGAGCTATACTGCATTTCTGAAATCTGTTTTTGCCCTAGACGTTCCTGTATTGCTTTGAATTTTGTTACTGCATTTCTTCTTTCAGACCTGCATCTCAGTTCACTGTTAGCTTACATTTCTAAGCTGAATTTGATCAGTGTCATTTCTGAATTTGTCAGGTTATATTTCTGCATTTAGCATAAATTTTTGGCACATGAGTTTCTTTTTCTTTGTATCAAGTTGTATCATTTTCTCCACTTTGTATCAAGAAAAGTTTTGGCAGTGATAGATACCAAATTAAGTGCAATTTTCAGTGTGTTAGTGAGCTGGAAGTCAGTTTGTTTCATGTATGACTTGTGTTTGAATGTCAACTTTCATTTCGGCATTAGTATAAAGTTTCAAGTTTGCAAGTAGGTTTTAAATGTTTGGCATTAATTTCAACTGCAAATTTTAGCATTGTTTTGATTCACTTGCTTAGTATTTCGCTGCAATTTAATTCAGAGATAGTTTTCCAATTTCAGCTAAGTTGCCTTAGTTAGTTAGGTTTCCTATAGGGTAAGTCCTTAATTGCTACTACCTTGCTCAGTTCATTTAGTTAAATTTTCTTTCTTTCCTTTGCATTTTCATTTCTAATTGCAAACAAACCCAGACTTTATTTGAAACCCCAAAAATATCGACGACACATAAACTCGAGCTCGAATCAAACAATCTCAACTAGCCCTAGGAAAAATACGACCTGTAGCCCCTTTACTACGCTTTTATTCTTTGATTGCAAAAAGGGTTTCCAGCTTATAAATATCTAAATTTGAGACCCACATTCGTGACACCTATCTCGGGTCCATCAGGGGGGTGAATATAGCTAGACACAAAATGGCTTCGCTTTTGAACTTCTGCACTTAGGGTTAGTAGCACAGCGGAAGCAATACAAGGTATAACAGTGAAACCAAAGTGCAAAAACTAAAGGCAAACCAAAACGCTAACAAAGAGGATTTACAAGGTTCGGGGATAACTTGCCCCTACTCCTTGGCGTGCCCTTAAGGTGGGCGATCCCTTGATCGTCGGCAGATCAAGCCTCGGAAAATTCGGATAAAATGCAACCTCCTTCTCGGTGGAGTAACCTCTCCATATCATTTCAAGATGAATGGAGTATTAAGTACAAGAAACACAAGAAGGAATCTTACTGAGCACTAAGAACCGCAAGAACACAAGCGAACTCCTCACCGAGCTCCACTCAGCACAGATCTCACGGAAGAACTCCCTTCTTCGTGTCTTCTCGCTGATGGACTCGCCAAGCTCCTTGTTTCTCTTCCAAGTGCTCAAGTAACAGAAGGTTGCTTAAGATTCACAGTTGCTTGCTCAAGAGATAGATCAAGATTGTCGCAAGATCACAGAAGTTGTAGCCAAAGAAGGGATCTCCACTCTTCTCCACTTCTCAGCACTTTTAAGCATCTGGCTTCTCCAGCTCACATAGCCAGCCACCAGACTCTCTACTGCAGCTTACCAGCTGCTCAGCTGCAACTGCCCACCTACCACTGAGCTCTCCTGGACTCACTGAGCTTCCCTCAGCCAAGCCTCAGTCAGCAGCTCCAGTAGCGCCAGCATCCGTTGCAACCTGAGATGGAAAACAAACAAACCTGCTCCAAGTAAAGACTCCCATTGACCCTCCTTGAGTGTTTGAATTCATCCCTGTCATCTGCACATTAAATCAGATCATTAGCACAGCAAATCAGGCAGAGGATCAAATATCAGAAGACTCTGAACAAGTATCGGTAGCGTATCAGTAGTAATCAGACCACGATCAGAGCTTTGACAGCGCTTTTGAATTAAAGCTGTCAGCTACTGATCGGTCACCGGACCGATCAGAGGGACTCCTGACTGGTCACCAGACCGATCAGGCTCCAACCTGATCGGTCCCCAACGTATAATCAGAAATCGTGACTTCTCCGGGATCGATCACTAGACCGTTCCCAAGTCATGGATCGGTCACCAGACCGATCCACCCCTTTGCAGGGTGATTTCCCAGCTTCACAGTCCAAACCTCCTGATCGGTCCCCAGACCGATCAGGGTGTGGCCTGATCACCGATCAGGCCACCCTCCGACCGATCAGGCTCCAACCTGATCGGTTATAGTGAGAAGTCCGTGATGTTTGATCGTTCACCAGAACGATCCGAACAGTATCTCTGATCGGTCACCAGACCGATCAGGAACCAAGCAGTAAGGTCCCCAAAACCCACTGTATGCTCCCTGATCGGTCACCAGACCGATCAGACATAGCTGGATCGGTCACCAGACCAATCCACGAGGAAACTCCGTGCCAAACTCCCTGATCGGTCACCAGACCGATCCAGGCAAGGTCAAATCTCCTCTAAGTCACGAGAACAAGCCTCCAGCCCTTCTCTGACTCGTTCTTAGTCCCCCGGACCAAGACACCGTGCCCAGTTTCACTCACCGGGACTTCAGTCAACCTGGCTTCACTCACCAGGACCCGGCTTCACTCACCGGGATTTCCAATCACCTAACCCTCCGAGTTAGGAATTTCACACCTAGCCCTCCAATCTAGGACTTTTCCACACCTAACCCTCCAGGTTAGGACTTTTCACACCTAACCCTCCAGGTTAGGAATTTTCACACCTAGCCCTCCGAGCTAGGACTTTTCCACACCTAACCCTCCAGATTAGGAATTTTCACACCTAACCCTCCAGGTTAGGAATTTTCACACCTAGCTCTCCGAGCTAGGACTTTCTCACACCTAACCCTCCAAGTTAGGATTTCATCCACCTAGCTTCTCAAGCTAGGACCTGACCCTCCAAGCCAGGCTTTCATCAAACCTAGTTCCACTAGGTATGCCTAGTCCACGACCAGGACTTAATCCCAATCATCTCATCAACCTAAACTAAAATCAGTGTCAACACCAAAACAACAATCAGGGTCAGACTGCATCAACAAATTTAAGCAATTAGAACCAAAGTCTCCCATGATGCAAATCAAATAGTAGCTAATAGTTCATCATCTAACCAATGTAAGAGAAATGTTCCTTCTGAGATGAACCAAACATACATTTGGCGTCTAAGGCATGGTTTTATTAACCTTAGTAGGATTCAAAGGTTGATAGCCAATGGGCCCTTGGGTTCATTGGTGGTAGGAGACTTCCCAACCTTTGAATCTTACTTGAAAGGTAAGATGACCAAGAGGCCTTTCAAGGCTGAGGGGTATAGAGCCAAAGATATGTTAGAATCGGTTCATTCTGATTTGTGTGGTCCTATGTCTATCCAGGATAGAGGTAGCTTTGAATACTTTGTGAGACGAATATTCAAAGTTATGGATACGTTTACTTGATGGCCGCAAGTCTGAATCTTTGATTAGTTCAAAGAATTCAAGACTGTTGTGGAGAAACATCAAGGTAAAAGTATTAAGACACTGCGATCAAATCGTAGTGATGGGTACCTCTTGAGAGAATTAGGACTTACTTATCAGAGGCTGGGATTCAATCCCAATTGACTACACCCGGTTCGCCCCCAACAGAACGATGTAGTAGAGCGAAGGAAAATGGCTCTTATGGGGATAGTTAGGACAACGATGAGATGCTCTGAGTTGCCGGATTCGTTCTGGGGATATGCTCTAGAAACGGCAGGTACATACTTGATACCATCTAGGTTAGTGCCTCTTACTCCCGTAGAAGTGTGGACTGGGCGAAAGCCAAGTCTAAGACATATTCGGACATGGGATAGCTCAACACATGTACTGAGAGGGGATACTGATAAGATTGGAATCTCGTGTTGTGTTCGTAGGCTATCCTAGAGGAACGAAAGGTGGTTCTATAGTCCTAAGGAACATAGGGTAATCGTTGGCACGAATACTAGATTCTTAGAAGAAGATTATGTGATGAACCACAAGCCCATGAGTAGACTAGTTCTTGAAGCATTAAAAGGGGATGTTCTGACCTTAGTACCAACTGTATAAGAGGATACACCATAAGTCACTGCACCGCTGTCACAAAAGATACACAGGTGGTACCTCATCGTAGTGGGAGGGTTGTTAGTCATCTTAAAGGATTCATGTTCTTGGGAGAGTCTTCGAACTAGGTCCCTGGTGACCATGAATCAAGATCCCTATACCTATGATGAGGAACATCCACTTTGAAGAGATAATCCAGTCATATGGATTTGTTCAAAGGACGGATGAGATATGTGTATGTAAGAAATGTGACGGAAACGTAGTGGTATTCTTGTAGTATACATAGATAATATTTTGTTAGTTGGCAACAATGACAAAGTATTATCAGACGTAAAGGTATGGTTATCCAAACAGTTGATATAAAGGATTTAGGAGAAGCAGGATACATCCTTGGCGATCAAAGTTCTAAGGGATCATTGGAGAAGGATGTTGTGCTTATCCCAAGCTTCATACAATGACACTGTCTTAACTCATTTTAGCATAGAAACCTCCAAGAAAAGTTTTGAACTTTTCAACTGTGGAGCTACTCTATCTAAGGAGATATGTTTAGATTATCAAAGGAGATAGAGCAAGTAATAGCAGTTCCTTTAGCATCGGTTATAGGAAGCCTCATGTATGCTAAAAATGAAACCGGATATCTGCTTTGCCGTGGGTATGGTTAGCAGATATCAGAGTAACCCAAGTTAAGGAAATTGGATTGCGGTAAAAGCTTATATTAGTGTCTGAGAAGGACTAAGGATTATAAGCTGGTTTACTAGACAGACCAATTCCCTATGGGTTATACGGATACAGACTTCCAGTCGGATAGGGGCAAATATAAGTATTCCTCGGGGTTTTGTGTTTACTTTTAGGAGGTAGAACCATAGTTTGGAGGAGTGTCGTGCAGCGGCTGCGTGATGGACTCCACCATGAAAGCTGAGTATATGGCAGCCTCTAAGGCAGCCAAGAAAGCTACATGGTTCAAGAACCTCAAGATGGACTTCGATATGATTCCTGGTTTGCTCGAAGCTATCACATTTTGTTGTGATAAACAAATAGTGTAGTTGCAAACTCGAAGGAATCATGAGCCCATAAGGCAAGTAAACACATAGAGCACAAGTACCACCCAAAAGAAGAAAAGCTGTTGTTTCCTAGATTACATCAGAGGACAACCTGGGAGATCTTTTCACTGAGGCCTTGATAGCGAGAGCTTTAGGCATATGGAGAATTAGGGAGTCAGATGTATAACATTTTGAAAACAGCAAAGCCTTTGAGTATAAGTGGGAGATTGTTTGATATGTATACTAAAAGACATTGCTCTTTTTATATATGAGATCATCTAAATTTTGAAAAGAGAATCACAACTACACTAGGTGCCTATTTGTATTAGTACATGCATGAAGTCCAATACTTCGCATTGTAGATAACATGGTGTGTGGTGTCACACAGAAGATCATGTTATCAGTTCCTTGCCTAGTATAAGTAGAGGCTCACAACCGAGATGGAATTGAACAAACCATCGGGATGGTTGTAGTGTAATTTGGTGTGGTTGGTCTTAACCATAGAATTACACTAGTATGCTCATTGAGCAGGACAAAAACCTGAGGTTATCTAATTTGTACTAACTCAATAATTGGATAGGACCTCAAGATTATATTATGGAGTACGATCCCTTAATCTCGATATAATAACGGGCATATATTATTAACTATTATTTCTTTAATTTACCAATGAGCGAGATCTATTCTATTAGATCGATAGGCCCGGTAAGTTGGGAGATAATATTAATAATATGATGTGTTGTTGATTATTGACGGAATCCGTGTCCTGGTGAGTCAGGTTGATGATGCCCCCTTGATGAGCTCGAAAGGATCATCATGCTAAACCCTGCAGGTGGATTTGATCCGGCATGATGTTAAGGTCGAGTGGTACTAGTCAAGGACTCAGAGGTTAATTAATTTAAATTGTCAGTAATTTAAATTAATTAACGGGCATTCGAGATCTTAAACACGGGGGGATGGACGACTCGTAATATATGGAGCCCATATGAAAATATGGGAGTTGGTGAGGAAGTTCAATTAAGATCCTTTAGTGGAATGAATCTTAATTAATGGATCGGGTTTAGATCCATTGGTGGGCCAAGATCCAACTTCTCCTCTTGGTCACTACCTTAGCCCTATAAATACCCATAGAGATCATGATACCAAGACTTGATCAATCCAATTGGAAAAACCCTTGGCGTCTCTCTTTTCTCCCTCTCATCCTCTCTCCTAGGGTGCCGTCGCACACCAAGAAGAGAAGATCTCTTCTTATTCTCATTTTCTTCTCTCTCAGCGTGGGCTACTAAGGAAGGGAGATGTTCTCCCTCTCGGTTGGTGGCCGGAGCACGCGGGACAGAGAGAGGAGAGGAGTCGGCGGTGTGGAAGAGGGGTGCAAGGACGCCGGCGGTGAGGTAGAAGGCTTGAGAGCTTGGCAGCGGGTTTGGGAAGAAGAAACCCCTTCTTCTTCCTTCCTCTCAGTCTCCTACATCCTCCTCAACCTCTGTTGGACAGAGAGCAGGTGGCCAGCGAGCTTGGCTGGCCAACGGCGCACGCGTGGAAGAGGAAGAAGGCCGGCGGCGCAAACCCTAACCTAGGGTTTGCGGCTAGCGCAAGGAGGAGAGGCTTTTGGAGGCTTCGGTGATCTCGGTTCGCGGTAGATTGTCGCCCACATGACATCCGTGAAGGGAGGGACATAAGGTAGAAGACTGCGAGGTGATTGGAAAGGTATAACCCTTTCCAAGCTCCTTTGATTATTCTTATGTCATACATGTGCTTGTTTTGTTTACCTCGTTATTTTATATGTGTTAGTTTATTAATTTGATTTTGTATCATGGCTATTAATTCACTAACTGGACCCGACCATAAACATAAAAGCCGTCGATCAACTCGTCACCTTTTCCGCAGTTGAACGGTCGAGCAAATCACAAGGCCAATTTTTGTAATTGCCCGAGTTGTGATTTGGATCATTCGATACGGCACGAGATGGTCGTTGGGATACGGGTCTCCATTTGGATTAATTTTTAATCTGTAGACATGGAGAGGTCTCTCGGAACGACCGAGCATTCGCTTAGGAAATCCGCCAAGTCATACCCAACAGTCCTGGCCATAGGGACAAGATGACTGACAAATCATTTCGAGGACCCGACCTATTCATTGCGAAGGTAGCAGGATTTTTTCGCTCCGCAGAGGTAGTAAGGTTTTGCAGCTCTTGGTCGGGCATATGCAGCACCGAGTCCAAGCCTACTCACCATGGAGATAGTAGGGTTTTGCAGCTTTTGGTCGGGCATGTATAGTACCGAGGCCAAGCCTACTCACCGCGGAGGTAGTAGGGTTTTGCAGCTCTTGGACGGGCATGTACAACACCGAGGCCAAGCCTACCCACCGCGGAGGTAGTAGGATTTTGCAGCTCTTGACCGGGCATGTGCAGCACCGAGGCCAAGCCTATCCACCGCGGAGGTAGTAGGGTTTTGCAGCTTTTGTCCGGGCATGTGCAGCACCGAGACCAAGCCTACCCACAGCGGAGGTAGTAGGGTTTTGCAACTCTTGGCCGGGCATGTGCAGCACCGAGACGAAGCCTACTCACCGCGGAGGTAGTAGGGTTTTGCAACTCTTGGACGGGCATGTGCAGCACCGAGACCAAGCCTACTCACCGTAGAGGTAGTAGGGTTTTGCTCAGGTAAGGATTCAGCGCATTTCAAGCAATATTTCGTTTGCTCTTTTTATTTATCGAACTGCAAGGTAGCGCAAACAAAGAATATAAAATGTAAATGAACAACTCAACACCTAATCGAGTGCGATAAGAGCGGAGGTGGTTGGCGTGCTAGAGCCTTACCAGCTCCTTGCCTTTGTTAACTTCTAGATAGTAGCTGCCCCCTGTGAGCTTTTTAGTGATAATGTTAGGTTCATCCCACTGAGGCTCTAGCTTCCCCAGGTCACCCACTAGTTTGATCATCTTCCAGACCTTGCAAGATGATATGGATCACCCCTTCTTCTTATGCCAAAGATCTTACCATTTCCAAAGGAACTGGAGCTACATTCCTTTTCAATTTCCATTCAAGAGTTCCTATGTGTTTCCACACCCTTTTTTGAGACCTCGAAAAAGAGTGGACTTCAAAGATGTGGGAGATTACCCGGCAGTTATAGGCTTGCTCATCCTTTGCCGATACGCTTCCAGCCGAGTCGCTGCTTTATCTCTCACCTCTGAGATGAGGTCCAGGTCGATCCACCGCTCCTGGTCATTGCCCTCCTTGTTATAGTACTGTCGTCGGGCGGACTCTTCCCCTACCTCCACTGGGATGACCGCCTCAGTCCCATACACTAGCTGGAAAGGGCTCTGACATGTTCCTTCTCGAGGAGTAGTACGGTAGTACCACATGATGTTTGGGAGTTCGTCGACCCAACTGCCTCCGACGTGATCTAACTTTATCTTAAATCTCTCGAGGATTTCACGATTGATGACCTCGGCTTGTTCATTGCTCTGTGGGTATGCTACTGAGGTGAAGGCTTGACGAATGCCCAACCCTTCGCACCAGTATTTTAGCTTGCGTCCCAAAAATTGTCTTCCATTATCCGACATCAGCTTGTGGGGGATGTCGTATCTGCAGACAATATCCCTTCATAGGACTTTCATCACTACGGGCTCTAT
Organism: Boesenbergia rotunda; assembly: GCA_024364735.1. Taxonomy (NCBI): domain Eukaryota; kingdom Viridiplantae; phylum Streptophyta; class Magnoliopsida; order Zingiberales; family Zingiberaceae; genus Boesenbergia; species Boesenbergia rotunda. The sequence goes on along the minus strand of JAGFNQ010003794.1, from coordinate 324,344 downwards.
CATGTGCGCCAGAGGCTCCGCTTCTATCCACTTAAAAAATTAATTGACAAGAACCAGCAGAAACTTCTTCTGTTGTGGCCCGATTGGAAAGGGGCCTACAATGTCCATTCCCCACTAATCGAAAGGGCGGAACACAGTTGAGACTCGTAAAGGCTCGGTCGGGCGGTGAGTCATGTGTTGATGTCTCTGACGGGCTTCACACCCGGCCACGAACTTGAGAGCATCAGCTTGGAGAGTGGGCCAAAAGTACCCTGCCAAGATGATCTTCCTAGACAGAGATCTTCCCCCAATATAACTCCCGTAGATGCCTTCATGTACCTCCCGCATCACGTAGTCGGCCTCCTCTGGTCCAACACATTTGAGGAGAGGTCTCACAAAGGCCCTCCTGTACAGTTGATCACCGACCAGTCTGAATCTGGCCGCCCGGCGACGAAATAGTCGGCTTCCTTGGTCCATGGGTGGAACATTCCCATTGCATAGGAACTCCATATATGGATCCCTCCAATCGACTCTGGTGTTGCCTTCTGCTCCCTCTCC
>JAGFNQ010003794.1:275035-323718 GCA_024364735.1 Boesenbergia rotunda | reverse complement strand
AACGTGTCCCCCTGAGGGGAGACCATTAACACCCCGATCCCACTATGCCGACTGTTGGAGGATCCGTCCACATAAATCTTCCACATTCCTTCGGGCTCGGACTCCGGGACAGTCTCCAGCATGAAGTCTAAGAGGGCTTGTGCTTTGATAGAGGTGCGGGGTCGGTACTCAATACTGTATTCACTTAACACCGTCGTCCATTTGATCAGTCGGCCCGAAGCTTCGGGGTTGGTGAGGACTCGTGCGAGAGGGCTATTGGTGAGGACCACGATGGGATGTGCTAAGAAATACGGCCTTAACCTCCGGGCCATCATGACTAGAGCATAAGTCAACTTCTCCATCATGGTGTATCGCGTTTCGGCATCCTTTAGTAGATGTCTGAAGAAGTATATGGGATATTGCACCATGCCTTCTTCTCGAACGAGCGCTGAGCCTACCGCTTGCTCAACTGTCGATAAGTAGACAAACAAAGTCTCCCCCTCCACTATTTTGTAGAGGATGGGGAGATCGGCAAGGTAGGTCTTCAAATCCTCGAATGCTTTCTCACACTGTTTATCCCACTTGAATTTGGCTGCTTTCCTCAGAATCCTGAAGAACGGCAAGGTCTTATCTGCAGATTTGGAGATGAATCTGGATAGAGCCATGATTCTTCCATTCAGCCGTTGTACTTCCTTAAAGTTGCGAGGGGATGACATATCTAGAATGACTTTTACCTTTTCTGAATTAACCTTGATCCCCTCTCTGTCACCATGTAACCTAGGAACCAGCCGCCCTTCACCCCGAATAAACACTTAGCAGGATTCAACTTCAGCCTATTGGCCCTTAAGGCGGCGAATGTTTCTTTTAAGCCAGCTATCATGTCGCTTCCCTTGTCAGTCTTGACCAGGATATCGTCTACATACACCTCGATGTTTCTCCCGATCTGATGCCTGAAGACTTTGTCCGTCATTCGCTGGTAAGTTGCCCCAGCGTTGCGCAATCCGAAAGACATGACGTTATAGCAATACGTGTCATCGGTTGTCACAAAGCTGACTTTCTCCTGGTCTTCGGGGGCAAGCAAAACTTGGGGGTAGCCTTGATAGGCATCCAACATGGAGATGAATTCACAACCAGCTGTAAAATCCACTAACCGGTCTATTCGAGGCAAGGAATAACAATCCTTGGGATAGACTTTATTCAAATCACGGAAGTTGATACAAACACGCCATTTACCTCCTAGCTTAAGGACGAGGACCACATTAGCTAACCAGACCAAAAATTGAACTTTTCTGATGTGTGTAGCCTTTAACAACTTATGCACTTCATCTCGGATAGCCTTGTCCTGTTCTAGTACAAAGTGTCTCCGCCTCTGCTTCACTGGTCGGGCTCCAGGGGTAACATGCAGATGATGCATGGCTAACACGGGGGGAACCCCTTTGATTTCTTTGGCGGCCTAGGAGAAGACATCTTTGTGGCTTCGCAGGCAATTTATGAGGCGGCTTTTTAGCTCTGGTGCAAGGTCGATGGCAATCCTCGTAACTCCCTCCTGCTAAGGGTCAATCTGAACCTCCTCGCTCTCGACCTCCCTCTGTTCTTCTTTGGGTCTTTCATCTTCTCGCAGGTCAGCGAGATCCATTTGTAAGGCTTCGTAGAACTTCGGTTGGACCTCTTTAGAGGGACCCTTGGAGGTCACGGGGATCTCGTCTTTCTCCAAAGCCCCTAGCTGTGAAGCGGCTGTCTCCACTTGTTGCCGTTGGAGTCCCTCCTTGATGGCGTTGGCCACCAAGCGATCCAGCTCCTCTTTCGTCAGGACAATGGATTGTCCCTCCGGCTATGTGCACCAAACTTGTTCCGGAAGGAATCGACGTCGACGGCCAGTCACCAGGGTTCAACCCACGTGGACATTGACGAAGGAGGAAAGGAAGTCACTCCTTGCGAGATCAACATGTGTGTTAGGGGAACACGCCGAAAATTGTCTGGCGGAGCCCACTCCGACGCTCAAGTCAGTACCTCTCTCCAGAAGATCAAAGGAAGGCAAGAACTTATGCGTGAAAATAGAGAATGTGTACCCCCTTTTATCGGAGAGGTTAGAATATATTTTATACCTGCGGCGGCCATCCCACGAATCTCCACGATCTTCGCCACGCCCCCTCGATTATCGGTTACTGGATCATCTTGGTAACAGCCTTCACGGCTCCTCAATCTGGGCCGTTACAATGATTAAGACGTTGATGGCCACTTATCACAGGTCATGATTACTTCGTAATAATGGATGATGATGATCCACCGATCCAAGGAAAACAGACCGCTACTTGAGGTGAGGTGTTCCTTGGGCTCCACTGCCCTGAGATGATCTTGAGATTGTTTGGCCCAAGGGTCCCGGGCGTTCATCTTCCCGAGGTAAACTCGGGGACTTGTCCCTCGAGGTGAGCTCGAGGGTGTGTCCTTCTGAAGCTATTTTCAGGATTATGCCTTCTCGAGTTGGTCTCGGGGTTCCCTTTCCCGAGAGAGTCTCGGGCGTCATAGCAAGAGAATTGTTCCGACTCGGTAGATTTTACCCTACAACTTCTTCCATCCATGTACCAGCCACAGGGTACTCAACCCCATTAATAAATAAAATCCTTCTTGTGTATCCTATCTAAGTGTAAAATTATCAACTATTATGTGCGCTGCTTCACTTTGCTACCAGTTTGCTAGTTATGTTTTAATTTTTTTAGTTTACATTTTCCATGTGCATCGATATTCATGAATCTGAATTGATTGCTCTCATTGCAGCATCATAGCACGTTATTTGAACCAAAAAAACCCAACAATCAACTTGATATATAGGAAGATGTCATTTGCACAAATGAAATAAAAAATATTGTTAAAATGACTTTTTTTTTTTTTTTTTGATAGATTTCGAAAGGGATATGGCTATCTTTCGAAATCTCTTATAATTCAAGATAAGACTATATATAATAGATTCTTCTTTGAAATCTCACATTAACGAGAGCTCCATGCATTGAGCTATTCTTTTTGCTTTTTACAAATTTATCTAAAATATAATTTTTTTTCCTTATAACAATTTCACAATTATGCTGCCTAAAGTTCAATAAGGATTACAATGTATTATTTTCTTTACAGGAAAATTATTATGACTTTTTTCTTTGAACAAACTATTTGTTCTTCATAGGAAAATAAAGATAAGTTTTGTTGAATCAGTGGGATACAATGTTGAGCTCTATCCATATTGACAACATAACAATATGCTCATGTCAGATTATCACATCCATGTCAAACTACTTTTTGGCCCATTAAACAGTGAATTTTTAGCCAATTAAAGAAAAAGACAACAAAACTTATAGGATAAAACAATCAAACACTCACTCTATCCGCCAAAAGCAGTTGGCTAATGCAATTACAAGCATTTATAGTGAGAGATCACTCTATCAGTGATTAGAAAATATATTTTCGTGATTTCATCAAATATTGCAAATGAATCTAAAAACGTCAGTTGCATTAAGTTGTTAAACATTCAAAGAACATAAATATAAATCTTTTATACAATTCAAAACAAATAGTATCAAATAACATAAGAATCCAATCCAATAAGAATCTAAAAATGTCAATCACTATGAACAGTCCAACGGTGTTCGGTGAAGGTCGGGGCGGAAATTGGGGAAATAAATAGTAGAATATCACGGGCAGTGAACAAGGACTGAAAACCTAATTTCATTGAAATTTCTGCAGAAAATTTCTAAAAATTTTAAAATGTAAATTTCAACTGGAGAACACAGGAGAAAGAATCTACCTAATCGAACAAATGGAAGAAGCCACAATGAACCTCGTGGCAGAAGCTTTCGACCAAGGAGGAAGGAGATCAGACTCGAAGAAAATCCGCGACCGGCCACAAATATATTCTCGCCGGAGCTCCTAGAGAGAATGGGGAGGAGGCGATCGAAAATGATTATCGAGGTTGGATAACGTTGAACCTCGAACGACAGATCTAGTCCCACGGAAGTTTTTCACTGGCCGCTATGGTAAATTAGGAAGTGCTCGCAGCGGTGATCCAAAAGCCCAGCGTCTAGGGTTTGTGCTCCATTTGGAGGAAAAATTTCTATATGATGCGACGTAGTTAGGATCGAATCGCGGATGTCTGAGATAACGACTAGTCGTCCTTCCGTATTACTATAACCTAGGGCGAGGAGGAGGCGATCATGACAGGGATCAAGGAAATGTTGCGGTACAGAGTAGGAAAAATATTTTTTATCCGGCTCACCTCCCGGTTCAGTGTAATTAAGCGGGTTCGCATCTAAAAAGAACCGGTTCAGCCCCAATTAAGGCCCAGAACAAAATCTAAGCTCTCTTTTAAACCCAATTAGTTAATTAAACTGTTAATTGGGTCAAATTATATCAATTTATTATAAAATTAGGTTTAATTAAACAGGGATATAACAACAATTAAATTCTAATCCTATTTAAATTTAGATTTTAATTCATCATTTTAAAAACTCTATCATAAAATATAAGAATTATATTTATAAAAATGATAAATATTAATTTTAGGAAATACTTTTTAGGATTAAATTTTAAATTCGTAAAACTTATAAATTATGATGCTCTTTGGGGTTCTCGTAGGATTAATTTTAGAAGAAGGTGAACAGGTGTTAGCCCCCACACTGAGCGTTTGAATCCTTAAAAACCCTAGCCTTAGTGGTCCTCAGTCGGACGATCATATGAGCAAAAGGAGGAAAAGGGCGGAATCGGACCGCAACCATCGAAGGTCAACATGGGCCGGCAGCCTAGCGCCTAGTCAGAAGGAAGATGGTTAGTAGATTGGAAAGACCCGTCAGATAGGAGTCGCTCAGATTAAGGCCCCTAAGCGAACGCGTGACGGCCCATGCTCCTTTGCATCAGCCTGACCCCAACCTGGGTATTCGTGCTCTAATACCCCTCCAGGCTTCGCTCCCTGCTGACGCGTGGCGGACCATATTTCGGGGGTAAGCCAGAGTCAGAGGAAGCGTTACTCGAGGCCCTCAGCTGGCCTCGTCATTCAGTGCCCCAGTCGACACCCTCATAGGCCCTCAACCGACCCCGTCATTCAATGCACCAGTCGGCACTCTCATAGGCCCACAGTCGGCTTTGTCATTCAGTGCCCCAGTTGGCACCCTCATAGGCCCTCAGTCGGCCTCATCACTTAGTGCCCCAATCGGCACCCTTACATGCCCTCAGTCAGTCCTAGCAGACATAACCACTCCCTGACACCAGACTACCAGAAGCTGTACAGGGTCGGCATAGGACTGAAGTCATCCTGGTCTCAAATGACGGATATTCCTCCGAGGTATTGATCTTCCTGCCACACCCTGTCCCCCCGTACCACGACCACATACACTGATGTCAGGCTAAGCGGCGTCCAACTGCGCCAACCATGAAGTTGACAGTGCTCCTTTCCTTAATACAGTATGTGCTACTTTATCCTGCCACCTCTGGGCATGCATTATCTTGTCCTCGCTATATGACAACAAGTGGCAGGTGGGGCAGGAGCTGTCAGCTTTCCCGGCTATATAAGCCTCCACACTCCGCATCTCTCAGGTACGCGCCACAGTGCATTCTATACTGTTCTATTGCTTTCCATTGCCACCGTCGAGTACTGACTTGACCGTCGGAGTGCCTGGCCGGGGACTTTTCCCGGTGGCTTCTAATGGTCTCTGTCTTATAGGTTAGAGGCAATCCAGCTCAGTAGGCCACCTCGGCGATCTCGCTCTCCCCGGAGGCTCATCCCGCTGTAGGGGCGTCCAGCTTGCTTCGCGACAGGATCAAATTTGGCGCTAGAAGGAGGGACACCAGCAGCCTGATCAGAAGTGAAGATGGTAGACCCCAACCCGTTGACAATGGAGGTCTCCCGCGAGGAGTATGAAGTCCTAATGGCTACGCAAGCTCAAAGGGCTTCTCAGAGACCCTCACAAGCCGCCAGTCAGGGGCCTCAGGGCCTGGAGCCAGTGGCGTATCGGCCTTCTGGAGGACAAGGAAGGCCCGCTCGACCTGAGGGCGGCTCTGCACCTCCCCCTGTGGCCGTCCCTCGAGGCCAAAGTGATGAGGCCCATTCTATGTCAGCAGCCTCAGTGTCCAACCCGGTGCGTGGAAGGCGACCAGACAAGGGAAAGGCCCCGGCTGACCCTGCTTCAGCTGCCCTGGTACGCAATCCCTTTGCCCCTGGGTCTTTGAAGACCCAATTCCCCGCCACCTCCATTTCTTTACCATCCCCGAGTATGCGGGAGCCACGGATCCAGAGGAACACTTGATGAAGTTCGAGAGCGCGGCTCTGCTTCATCAATACCCGGAAGGCGTTATGTGTCGAGCCTTCCTGACGATCCTCTTTGGTACAGCCCAGAGATGGTTCGACCGACTCCCCGAGGGGTCGATCACGAGCTTTGAAGAGCTCAAAAGAGTATTCCTGCAGCACCTTGCCAGCAGTCGACGACACCACAGGACGAGCCTTAATCTATTCACCCTGAAGCAAGGTCCGAAGGAAACCCTTTGGGCCTACATCAAAAGGTTCAATGGTGTGGCGATAGACGTGCCGACCACCACACCTGAAGTCATGGTCAGCGCTTTCTCCCAGGGTTTTCAAGACGGGGAGTTTCTTCGTTCGTTGATCATGAAGCCCCCAAAGGACTTCGACAGCCTTCTCGGCAAGGCTGTCAAATATATCAATGTGGAGGAAGCGCAGGCCGCTAGCAAGAAGGAGACGGCTGCCCCAACACCTCCCAATCCGGTTCAGGGTGCTAGGCACCCAGGGGGCCTATTCGCAGCCCGCGTGGCCCCGCCGAGCGTGCAGGTATGGAGCGGCGGCATGTGCAGTAGGTGGCCCAAGGGTGTTTCCCCGCCCGATGGAGGCCATACTGTACCTTCCATTAGAGCCACGACCATGCCACCGAGGAGTGCCGCCAAGCTAGTCGGGGTCGAGCCCCTGCCCCCAGGGGACGAGGACGACAGACACCTCCCGGACGGGGCGCAGGCCGAGGCAGTCCGAATGTCGACCCAACGGCCGAGGAGCTACGAGGAAACCCCCCGGCTGCCCGCAATCTCTTACCCCATGGGAACTGGGCTGGGACGAGGAGACGGATGAGGAGCAGGCCAACCAGCAGAATGTCATCCAAGGGAGCGTGAATGTCATCTCGGGCAGACCAACAGGAGGAGACTCCAACCAGGCCAGAAAGACACAGGTGCGCCGACTAGAGATTCACCAGGTCACCAGCGTGACCCAAGCAAAGGGGCCCCAGATCAATTTCGGGCCTCAGGATCTGCAGGGGCTGGAGGTCCCACACGATGACGCGCTGGTCATTACAGTCGTCATCGCCAACTATCAAGTCCACCGCACCATAGTGGACACTGGCAGCTCGGTCAACATACTCTACAAGAGAGCGTTCGACCAGCTCCAGATCGAGAGGTCCCAGCTGGACCTGGTAGCGACCCTATTGTTTGGTTTCACGGGGAACTAGGTGCAGCCTATCAGTCAGATCCGGCTGGCCATCTCCTTGGGCGAGGAGCCGCTGAAGAGGACTCGATGGTCCACTTTCTTGGTGGTGGACACTCCCTCGTCCTACAACGCCATTCTGGGCCGACCGACCCTCAACGAGTTCTGGGCCATCACCTCCACCTTTTACCTGAAGGTTAAGTTCCCAGTCGGGGACAAGGTGGGAGACGTCAAGAGCGACCAAAGAGTGGCCCGGAGATGTTACGTGGACGACGTCCAGGTAGAGAGTCGCAAGGCTCCGCGTCCCTTCCCTGATTGCAACATGGTCCAGGCCTCCCCTTGGTCCGAGTTGCATGAAGACAAGGAGGAGGTGCAGCTCCTTAACGGACCCAAAATAGACTGTCACGAAAGTGAGTCTCAAATTTAGATATTTATAAAATGCTGGAAACCCTTTTTGCAATCAAAGAATATGAAAACGTAGTAAAGGGGCCACAGGTCGTATTTTTCCTCGGGACTAGTTGAGGTTGTTTGATTCGTGCTTGTATTTGTGTGTCGTTTATGAAATTTGGGTTTCAAATAAGATATGGGTTTTTGGGTTGCAATCGGAAATTACAATGCAAAGAGATACAAGATGCGAGCCACTAAAACTTGATACGCAAGGAATAAAGCTTATGTATGCAAAAACCAACTGACATGCGAGAATGAATGAGATTTCAGGAATCAACTCAAGCAATTAGAATTTCAAACTCACTGAAATGTTCAGAGATAATCAGAGGCAGAAATGGATGAAAGATTCAGAATCAGCCGAATGCAAATAGAAGCTGAAATCAGGTGCAATAATTCCCTGAAAGGTAAGTCTACTTAATTCCAATCAATGTTGACTCTTTACTTGATACAAAAGCAGGATTTAACAGCTTGATACGCAGGAAATGCAGAGATGATGACTGCAGAAACAAATGTGCAGAAATGCAGTACAATTCAGATTGCAGAACAAATGAACAAGGCAAGCTGAATTCAAATGCAATGGCAAGCCAGAACTGTGTTTAACTTGGCACTAATTCAATGCTGATTTGTTGCTTGATACAGGATGCAGGCTTGGAACTAAAGTGCAGTAACTAAATGATCAATTCAGAAACCTCTTAATGCATAAATGAGTGGAGGAAATATGAAATAGAAGCAGAATTCAGCAGTAATGAGAGCAAAGAGTTCAGAAATGAACTGAATGCTAAATTCAGTTCAAAAGCTGAAATTAACTATACAATTATAATGTTTAGAAAAAGGATTTGGAAGATCTGAAGCTCTCTTGATGCGAATTTCAGAGGCTAATACCCAGACTTGCAGAAATGAACTAGAATTTGCAGAAATACAGTGATGTGCAGAAATTGATCCAAATGCAGAAATGGAGTTCGATTCCAACAAACTGATACAAGAAGCAGAAAGTGATACTAAATTTGTTGCAAATGAATCCAGCTACAATGTAGATCGTAGAAGAAAATCTAACACTTGCTTAAAACAGAATGCAGCTACCGAAAGGAAGAATTGATACGCAAGGCAATGAAAGTGATACACAACAGGGAAACAAAATGCAGAAATCAGGGATACAACTGATACGCAAGCATAAAATTGCAAAGCAAATAAAATTAAGTGAAGTATTAACTAAACAAACTAGCTAACTAATGAAAGAACAGATTCAAACCACTAATTTAAGCAAAAACAATTCAAAACTTAAACTAAGGTAGCTGATACAAACATTCAGAAACAGAACAGATGCAGAATTCGAAAATTACAGCTAAAGAAACTGAAATTAACTAGATGAAACTAATCCTCAACCCTTCCCGAGCTCAAGATTTCTTTGTTCGTCACGCAAAGGCTGGCCTCGAACCCCTAAGCTCAGCAATTCACTGGAAAACAGCTTCGCTTGGTGAACTCTGCTCAAACTGCACAGTTGGGGAAATCCAATCCGAACCCCTTCGATCTCAAAGGATGGGATGGCGATGAAGATTTGACGATCCTCTGAGCTCACCTGAGAACCCCTACAAGTAGCTCAGATGGTCGGAAATGGCTTGTGGAAGCGATCCAAGTGATCGGACCACAGAGCTGCCGAAACCCTCAAACAGCTCTGTTCGGCGCGAATTCGAGCTGAAATCTCCAACAAAACTATCCTCCAGCGATCCAAATCTTGATCCAGATGAAGAATTAAGGGGTCGCGCCCCTTAGATGAAGAAGAACTCTACTGAAGAAGTGAAGAACACAACGAAGAAGACGAAGAAACGGCGGAGACGCCACGAAGGCTGAAGGCTGGGAAATTTTCCTTAAGTAATTAGCATTGGACGGCTCAGATTGATCGGAGGAAATCCAATGGCTGATCTTGCTCTGATTTGAGCCAAACTTTGAGGATGTTGATCAGGGGTCAGGATCTACCTCGTGGTAGCTCGGATCCTCCAGATGTGCAACGGATGGTCTAGATCAACCTAATCTTTGAATGGACGATCTAGAGCCCTCCGAGCTTGATCCAACGGTTGATTGAGCTCTGATTGGGATGAAACCTTCAGATCTTGATCAGAGTGCTTGATCAACCCTATCCCTAGCTCGGATTGCTTCAGATGGTCCCGGATGGCTCAGATCTAGCCGCTTTTGAATCGGACGACCCGGATTAATCCGAAGCTTGATAACTCGATCCGGGTCCACTTCCGACTCAAGTTTGACCCAGTATGCCATAGGTCTAGGATCCTTTCATGCCTACAAAAATAGATCAAAAATTTAGTGGCCAAATAATCCAAAAATGTGTAATTTTGCAATTAAGTCCAAAATAAGAGGAAATCCTAAAACCTAGGGAAAAATCACAATTAAGCAAGTAAAACATGGGTCAAACATGGATTTTAGCAATTAAAATAATCAACAAAATGATACTTATCAACTCCCCCACACTTAAGCTTGAGCGTCTCGCGAAACCACTAAGTATGTATCCCCTAGGTTTTCTTAAGCATAATTAGAAGCAATTGAAAAGAAATTACCTAGGGTTGTTAATTCTCAAAAATCTAAGCTCTATGGATTAGTATCTTGTCCTTAAATCAACAACTTAACCTTTTCATCCTTCATGAGTCATTGAGATGAATTTAACTCACTAGCCTTTCAAGGAAAATTTTGGTGGCTCTCTCCTTAAGTTCTAAGTTGATGATGGAAATGGAGCTCACTCAAACACACATGCTTCTTGCACTACCATAGGCTTGCTTATTGTCTACTCTCCACCATTATTCATGATTAGGATCAACATCTACAAAAACAAATGAAAACATAGAAAATGGTAAGAAATTGAGTAAAAGTCAAGAAAATGGAAAAATTTGATGGAGTGGAGGACTTGGTTGCTCAAGAATGTTTCTAATGTACTTTGCTTCTCTTTACAGTCCTCTAATGATATCAAAAGTGTGGTGAAGTCAAATTTGGATAATGCTTTTCATTTGGGTGAAGAAAACTCCATTTGTTCTCAATGTGCCAATTCTTGTCTATTGCGTGCCATTTTTCTTTCTCCATTCTTCTTTCTTGATTTTTCCCTCTTTTCCTTTCTCTCTAGTAAAGTCAGAAATGAAATGGGATAAATCATGGACTCGGATGAGGAAAATTACAATGCCAAAACTCCAATTGTGCCATTTTGCTTCTCCCTTCTCTTTTTCTCTCTTTTTTTCGAACTGTTTTTCTTTCTCTTTCCGAACTGTTTTTCAGCTTCAAATTCAGCTCCACTGAATCCATTTCAAGTCTCTGGTTTCTTCACATCAGTTAGCATATAGGAATAGTTGAGCACTAAAAGTACTCCACTCAACAATTCTGATCAGCAAGTTTAATTTCAGCCCTTACATTGCATTTGCTTCTCTGCACTGATCAGCAATTGCATCCATATTTTTTCTGTTTTGAACAGCATGGGTTGCAATCAATACTTTTGGATGCATTAATACACTTTGTTACCTTGATTCATAGCCCTATAAACCAGATTTCAGTCCAAGTTGATACCAAACTTGTGCAGAAATTGCTTTCATGGAACAATACCAATCTGAATTTTTTTTTTCAGTTCAGCTTCACAATTAATCCTTCAAGAGATTTAGAACTTTGCAGCTTACTCGCAGCTTGAAGTTGAAGTATCTCAGCAGCTTGATACCTTGTTGTTTTTGTTCAGTAGTCATACTCCAATTCAGATCTGATTATGTTCAACTGCAATTCATCCTTCCAGCTGTGTGTTCAGCTTCAATTCAGTGTCAATCCCAACTTCATCAGCCTTCCTAGTGCCGTGAGCTTCAATTGGACTGATCAACACCTTTGGCACAAAAAAAATGCAGCTTCAAGTAGCAGATTTTCTTCTTTTTGCCTTGCGTACCAATATTTCCATTGCAGAAAAAAAAATTTTCATTGTCACACCATGCCACTTGGATCTTCAAAATATGTTAAGGAAGCTAGATCTCCAATTGCTTCCATCTTTCTTGCTCATTTTTGACACCAAACTCAACTCACTTGGCAAAAAAAATTTTTTTTTTCGAAATGAAGTGCATCCTTGATAAAAATTTGCTTCCAAATCACTAGTCACTCCCCCACACTTAAATCTTTGTCCGTCTCGGGCAAAATAGCATTAGAAACATTCCAAACAAACAAGCACATAGAAAAAGTGAGATTAGGTAGGGGAAATAAGAAATATGAAGTGATATAAGGGAAATTTATAAAAATTGATATGAGATGAGAAGTAAAAATGATTTATCTCTATAAATGTGATCCAATCATCGCAATATGGTTTTGAAAGAACCTAAGCAAGTTCTAGAGCACAATAACATATGTGTGTCACAAATATAAGGCTAATTCTCACTAGGCAAAAATAATTCATCTCAAGTCATCAATTAAGAGTCTAAAACCAAGTAGTACTCAAGCATCCAAGAATTCATCCATTAGCTCAAACCCTAAGTTTTAACAACCAAATTTAATTTATTTTCAAAAGACTCTAAAATGCTATGGAGATAACCTAGAGGGATACATTTATTCCTAGTCATGCAAGAAAAAGTGCTAACAAAAAAGACATGGTATTTACAATGACTCCTATGCATTCTACTCTACTTACGCATTTATTAGCAAGGACTCAATTTTAAAGGAAAATTCTAGAAGTCATAAAAGTGAAAGAAAATGCAAGAAGGAACAAACTCCCCTTTATTTCTGGTGGACGGAGTCGATCCAGAAGTAGCCTCCATCGTGGTAGTGGAGGGGTATGGGTGGCTGAGAGAATTAGGTCTCCCCCTCACTTGAACTTCACAAAAATTTGCTCCGGTGGCCGAAGGCGATTTAGGTACAGTACCCATGTAAGAGGTGGAGTGCTTCGAATTAAAGTAAAATCAACTCCTTCTTCTTGATGCCTTTTGAAATTTCTTCCAGGAGGCTGGAGTCTGTTCAGATGGAGCACCCACTCCTGAAGTCATCTAGACCCTGCAAAACAATGTAATACCTCTCTCAAGCGTGCAGGGTAAGAAGAAAATAAAATAATATCAGTCTCTGCATGAAATGTATCCAAAACTGCATCTTGTCCAATAAAATCAATTCTTGGTGCCTCAATAAATTTTTCACAATTATTTTCTACAAAAAACGCATCCATAAATTCATCACAAATAAAGAAATCAATTTTTGGCACTTCAATAAAAATTTCGCAATTATTTTCTACCAAGGATGTATCAAGCAATGTATCACAACCTATGAAATCAACTTTAGGTGCCTCAATGAATTTTTCACAATTATTTCCAGCAAAAGATATATCAAAAGACTCATCACAACAATCAACAATACTAGGCACTTCTAAAAAATTTTCACACTCAGCATTTGCATCTAATGTAACACCACATGCTTCATTTTCAGCAAATTCTACACTAGGTACCTCTAGGGATTTTTCACAATCAAATTCTACAAGAGATGCATCCCTAAGTATATCACAAACAATAAAATCAGTTTGAGGTACCTCATTACAATTTTCAGAAAAATTAGGAGGAGTATTTACCTGATCGTGCTGAAAAATACCTGGAGGTTCTACAAAAGTAGATGTATCCGTGTTCTCCTCCTGGTCAAGTAATTGCTCCACTTCAGGTTCAAGTTCTGGTGGACACTCAACTAAAGCAGGTGATCCTTGGGTTCTTGCTTCCACCATGCAAGTCCCTACACTTTCTGGTAATTGTGGTGGTCCCTGGGGCTTAGTGCAATCCCCTACACCTATGGAATCATCTCCCATGCATGTTCCCTCAACCATTCCTGTATCAACCAAATTAGAAAAATTAGGATCATTAACAACTAAATCATCACAAGATAAAAGTATAGAATGATCCTGTAGAGTTTCAGAATTGAATTTAAAACTATCACAAGCCCTGCTATCAATCTCCTCCAATGCCTCTAAATCAGTAGGAATGGGTGATTCCTGGGGCTCAGTGCAATCCCCTACACCTGTAGATTCATCTGATTGTTCTGATCTTTGGGCTTTTATCTGATTCCATTGATCTATCAATTTTGCAAGGCGTTGTTGTTGTAGTTGAAAATTTTGTTGTTGTTGTTCTTGAAAAATTTGCTGTTGTTGTTCTTGAAAACTTTGCTGTTGTTGTAGGATTTGTTGCAACATCTCTATCATCCTTTGTTGTTGTTCCTCACTCCAATCAGGATTCTCAAAACCTCCTTGGTTAGTGTGGAACTCTTGTTGGTCTTGAAATGTAACATAAGGCTGCTGAAGACCAAGAGTAGACTGTGCATTCTGAAATGGAGACTGCGGGGGCTGATCAAATGGATGAATAGACTGATTTAACTGCTGAAAACTTGGCTCACAACTTGGTGGAGATGGCTGAAAATTTTAATTCTGGAAACTCTTATCATAGGGCTGAAATTGTTGGTTGGAAGTTTGGATTGGTTGCTGAAAATTCTGATCCTGGAATTGAAAACTCTGAAATGGTTGGGTCTGAAAATTCTGGTTTTGAAATTGAAAATTTTGATCATATGGCTGTGAATGTTGAAAAAGTTGTTGAAAATTCTGTATGGGTTGAAATTCTTGCTGCCATGGCTGAGGTTGAGGCTGAAATTGATTATTTCCCTGCTGAAAACTTACAAAAGGCTGCTGGAAATTTTGGTTAAGATGCTGAAATTCTTGGTTTGGTTGAACTTGATGGAAGGGTGGTTGCTGAAAATTCAAATTACCTTGACACCCTTGTTGAATTCCTTGAAAAGGCAATTGATCTTGTTGATAAGGTTGCTGAAAGTTGGGCTGAAATTGCTGAATTGGTTGCTCAAAAACTGAAAATTGGGGCTGCCCATTCTGAATTTGTTGGAAATTTAAGTAGGGCTGTTGGAAATCTTGCTGTGGTGGCTGCTAAAATTGCTGGAAAGGCTGAAAGTCTGAATAGGGCTGCTGAAATTGGTTGAGAGGCTGACATTGTGGCTGCCCTTGTTGGAATTGATAGTTTGGTTGCTGAAAATTTGAATAGGATTGCTGAAACATTTTGATCTTGCAGCCCTGTCACAAAACAAACAAGAAAAATGGCAGCAACCGTATACAAAAGATAAAGCAAAAGAAAATAGAATCAAATGATATGCCCCTAAGTACACAAGCAAAAAATCAAACAAATCAACTAGTTGCTTCCCCGGCAACGTCGCCAAAATTTGACGGACCCAAAATAGACTATCACGAAAGTGGGTCTCAAATTTAGATATTTATAAAATGCTGAAAACCCTTTTTGCAATCAAAGAATATGAAAACGTAGTAAAGGGGCCACAGGTCGTATTTTTCCTCGGGACTAGTTGAGGTTGTTTGATTCGTGCTTGTATTTGTGTGTCGTTTATGAAATTTGGGTTTCAAATAAGATATGGGTTTTTGGGTTGCAATCGGAAATTACAATGCAATGAGATACAAGATGCGAGCCACTAAAACTTGATACGCAAGGAATAAAGCTTATGTATGCAAAAACCAACTGACATGCGAGAATGAATGAGATTTTAGGAATCAACTCAAGCAATTAGAATTTCAAACTCACTGAAATGTTCAGAGATAATCAGAGGCAGAAATGGATGAAAGATTCAGAATCAGCCGAATGCAAATAGAAGCTGAAATCAGGTGCAATAATTCCCTGAAAGGTAAGTCTACTTAATTCCAATCAATGTTGACTCTTTACTTGATACAAAAGCAGGATTTAACAGCTTGATACGCAGGAAATGCAGAGATGATGACTGCAGAAACAAATGTGCAGAAATGCAGTACAATTCAGATTGCAGAACAAATGAACAAGGCAAGCTGAATTCAAATGCAATGGCAAGCCAGAACTGTGTTTAACTTGGCACTAATTCAATGCTGATTTGTTGCTTGATACAGGATGCAGGCTTGGAACTAAAGTGCAGTAACTAAATGATCAATTCAGAAACCTCTTAATGCAGAAATGAGTGGAGGAAATCTGAAATAGAAGCAGAATTCAGCAGTAATGAGAGCAAAGAGTTCAGAAATGAACTGAATGCTAAATTCAGTTCAAAAGCTGAAATTAACTGTACAATTATAATGTTTAGAAAAAGGATTTGGAAGATCTGAAGCTCTCTTGATGCGAATTTCAGAGGCTAATACCCAGACTTGCAGAAATGAACTAGAATTTGCAGAAATACAGTGATGTGCAGAAATTGATCCAAATGCAGAAATGGAGTTCGATTCCAACAAACTGATACAAGAAGCAGAAAGTGATACTAAATTTGTTGCAAATGAATCCAGCTACAATGTAGATCGTAGAAGAAAATCTAACACTTGCTTAAAACAGAATGCAGCTACCGAAAGGAAGAATTAATACGCAAGGCAATGAAAACGATACACAACAGGGAAACAAAATGCAGAAATCAGGGATACAACTGATACGCAAGCATAAAATTGCAAAGCAAATAAAATTAAGTGAAATATTAACTAAACAAACTAGCTAACTAATGAAAGAACAGATTCAAACCACTAATTTAAGCAAAAACAATTCAAAACTTAAACTAAGGTAGCTGATACAAACATTCAGAAACAGAACAGATGCAGAATTCGAAAATTACAGCTAAAGAAACTGAAATTAACTAGATGAAACTAATCCTCAACCCTTCCCGAGCTCAAGATTTCTTTGTTCGTCACGCAAAGGCTGGCCTCGAACCCCTAAGCTCAGCAATTCACTGGAAAACAGCTCCGCTTGGTGAACTCTGCTCAAACTGCACAGTTGGGGAAATCCAATCCGAACCCCTTCGATCTCAAAGGATGGGATGGCGATGAAGATTTGACGATCCTCTGAGCTCACCTGAGAACCCCTACAAGCAGCTCAGATGGTCGGAAATGGCTTGTGGAAGTGATCCAAGTGATCGGACCACAGAGCTGCTGAAACCGTCAAACAGCTCTGTCCGATGCGAATTCGAGCTGAAATCTCCAACAAAACTATCCTCCAGCGATCCAAATCTTGATCCAGATGAAGAATTAAGGGGTCGCACCCCTTAGATGAAGAAGAACTCTACTGAAGAAGTGAAGAACACAACGAAGAAGACGAAGAAACGGCGGAGACGCGACGAAGGCTGAAGGCTGGGAAATTTTCCTTAAGTAATTAGCATTGGACGACTCAGATTGATCGAAGGAAATCCAACGGCTGATCTTGCTCTGATTTGAACCAAACTTTGAGGATGTTGATCAGGGGTCAGGATCTACCTCGTGGTAGCTGGGATCCTCCAGATGTGCAACGGATGGTCCAGATCAACCTAATCTTTGAATGGACGATCTAGAGCCCTCCGAGCTGGATCCAACGATTGATTGAGCTCTGATTGGGATGAAACCTTCAGATCTTGATCAGAGTGCTTGATCAACCCTAGCCCTAGCTCAGATTGCTTCAGATGGTCCCGGATGGCTCAGATCTAGCCGCTTTTGAATCGGACGACCCGGATTAATCCGAAGCTTGATAACTCGATCCGGGTCCACTTTCGACTCAAGTTTGACCCAGTATGCCCTAGGTCCAGGATCCTTTCATGCCTACAAAAATAGATCAAAAATTTAGTGGCCAAATAATCTAAAAATGTGTAATTTTGCAATTAAGTCCAAAATAAGAGGAAATCCTAAAACCTAGGGAAAAATCACAATTAAGCAAGTAAAACATGGGTCAAACATGGATTTTAGCAATTAAAATAATCAACAAAATGGTACTTATCACTCCTCCCAGATCGGGAGGAAGCCCGGGGCAAGATCGTAGCATGGCTCCCCGAGGAACTGAGGAAGCCCCTGCTGGAATGCTTGACTCGAAACCAAGATGTTTTCGCCTGGTCAGTCAAGGAACTGAAAGGCGTCCGACCCGAGGTGGTGGAACACCGCCTCCATGTATATCCCCATGCTCAACTCGTGAAACAGAGGAAATGAGACTTCAACACTGAGCAAAATAAGCAATCCGAGCTGAGATCGAGAGGCCGATGGAGGCGGGGCACATCCGGGAGGTGCAATTCCTGGCCTGGCTGGCCAACGTGGTGTTGGTTCCCAAGCCAGATAATAAGTGGCGGATTTGTATTGACTTTCGGGACCTCAACAGGGCCTGCCCGAAGGATTGTTCTCCCTTGCCTCGGATCACCAGATGGTGGACTCGATAGCTGGCAGCGAGTTCATTTCCATGTTGGACGCTTACCAGAGGTATCACCAAGTGCCCTTGGCCGCAGAGGACCAGGAGAAGGTCAGTTTCATTATGGCGGGGCGGTACCTACTGTTACACTATCATGTCGTTCGGGCTGAAGAACGTTGGAGCCACATACCAGCGTATGATGAATAAAGTATTTCGATCCCAGATCGGAAGGAATGTTGAAGTGTACGTGGACGATATCCTTATCAAGTCCACTCGAGCCGAAGACTTGGTAGCCGAGATTGAAGAGACGTGCCAGACGCTGTGCAGATACAGGCTCAAACTGAATTCGGCCAAGTGTCTCTTCGGTGCCCAGAGTGGAAAGTTCCTGGGGTACATTGTGACTGAACGAGGCATTGAAGTCAATCCCAGCAAGGTCAAGGCTTTGTTAGAAATGCCCCCGCCCAGGAACCTCCGAGAAGCACAGCGGCTCATCGGGCGAATCACAGCCCTGTCCCGGTTCATCTCCCGATCGGCTGAGCGAGGGTTGCCTTTCTTCAAAACCCTCTGCAAGGCCACCAAATTCCAGTGGGACGCCGACTGTGACAAGGCATTCAAGGAACTGAAAGCCTACCTCGCCGAGCTGCCCGTACTGGCCAAGCCGGAGGTCGGGGAGATCCTGTATGTTTATTTGGCTGCGTCGGCTGACTCGGTCAGCATGGTCTTAGTTAAGCAAGAAGCAGCAGAGCAGCACCCAGTGTACTTCTTTGCCCATTGATAACCATCATTTTTGTTGATTATTTTAGCCTCTAAAATCCATGTTTGATCCACATTTTATATGCTTAAGTTTGCAATTGTATTAGGTTTCATGTATTTCACCTATTTTGATTTTTAATTCAAATCTTTGTATATTTGGGATATTTTTTGGCACTAAATTTGAATATCATTTTGTAGGCTTCAAATGATCATGGACCGAGATCAAATCGGGTTAGACTTGAGTCAGTATTGGATCCGGATCAAAGGGATCAAGCATCGGATTAATAGAAGCCGTCCATTCCAGAGAACGGCTAGATCTGAGCCATCGGTCAACTTCTGGTCAATCCGAGTTCAAGATAGAGTCAATCATGACCATAGATCAAGATCTGAAAATTTCAGCCAAATCAGAAGTAATCTGACCGTTGGATCGAGCTCAAGATGTTCTAGACCATCCATTCAAGAAAAGGGAAGATCTGGACCATCCGCCACTGATCTGGTTAATCCGAGCTAGGGATAGGTAGATCAGGACCATTGATTGAGATATGTGGAGTTTGGTTCAGATCTGAAGAGATCCGACTGTTGGATGAAGCCAAATCGATCTCAGCCGTCCATTGCTAATTCTCTTCTGAGCTGTGAACTCTGGCTTGGTTGACTGGACTCAATCTCCTAGACCAGAACTGGGCTGAAACCTGATCTGTTTAACCGAACCTGGTCTGCTGGCTGAACCAAGGCTGGACCAAACCAACTGCTGAGCCAAACCCAAGCTGGCTGAATCGAACCGCTGAAGCTGGCTTGACTGGACCGAACCACTGAAGCTGGCTTGGATGACCGAACCCAAAGCTAGGGTTGAAGCCGGTTCATCAAAAGAGGGGAGAATCGCGCAGAGCAGGGCAGTCGAGGGGTTCCCGACTCACTCCATCCACTCCACCCTCACCGCCAGCGACTTCCTCTCCATCTTCATCGTCGCCGGACTGACCATCAACGCCGACCACAAGCTAGGGCTTTGGGGGTTCCGAACCCTAGCTGATCTTCTCCATCTCATTCACTTCTTCATCATCGCCGGCCGGACTAGCTAGGGCTCTGGGGGTTCTGAACCCTAGTCGACTCCACCGCCAGCGATCCCATTCTTCACAGATTTCTGGCAGTAGCTCAATTTCTTCCAGCAGTTTATTCCAGCAGTTTCTAGCATATCTTTATAGCAATTTCTTCACTTCAATTCCAGCAGCTTTCCATTATTCCGATTTCATTTCAGCAATTTCGATCCAGCAGCAGCTTCAATTTCTTCGCAGCATTTATAGCAGTTCTCCTTCATTAGATTTAGCGGCACTTTTTCTCCAATTTACAGCAATTTAGTTCCTTCCACTTCTTCTCAGTTCCTCACAGCAGATCCAGTAGCTCTTCATAGCAGTTTCATCTTCGGCAACAGCTTAAATCCTTCATAGCAATTCAATTTCAACAGCATCCGGCAGATCTTCCCAGCTCTGAATCAGATCCGGCAGTTTCTTCACAGCCTTGCCTTCAAAGCAGTTATTCATCAGATTTGGGTTTAATTGTGTTGTTAGTGAATGTTGATTGATCTTAATTCAGTTGTTTGTGATTGATTATTAAGTGTTTGTATTGGATAGATCTTTTCCACATCAATTGTCACGTACTCGAAGCAATTTTTAGCATGCCTATCATGTGTTCGATTAAATGTTTCTTAGAACAGTTAATTTCAATTGTGATGTTTCTTAGTTGATTAACTCTTGTTTTGTGTTGCTCTTCCTATTGCTTTTAGTTATATGTCTTCATTACATGCAATTAAGTTAGGTTAGATTAGATCTCTTTAATGCTGTAGGTTTTGTTCCATGTTTAGTTTTGTTGATGCTTAATTTCTAGTTGTTCTTTTCTTTACCGCAATTGTAGTCAGGCTAAATTAGATTTCATTACCTGCACTGTCTTTCCTTAATTAGACTAGATTTCATACCTGCCTTGCTATATCTTTTCGTAGTCTTAAAGTTCAAATCCAAACCCCAGTTTGATATCAAAAATCCAAAAGCAATAAAATACGATCCTGAGATTTATCATGTACCAACTACATTCGTTGGGAGACGACTCGAGTTACTCTATGCTACATTAGTGTAGAGGAGTTCGATATCTTAATTGTATTTGATACTCACGGTACGACACGCAAGCCTTATCAAATTTCAGAACAATAATTTCCAACAAATATGATAAACACGCTACTTCAGAATTTTCAGAACAATAATTTCCAGCAACATCATCCTTGCTATCAACCCAATTTTCAGCAGTTTAATCAACCCATTCAACCATCTGAGCAGCCCCAACTATTTGATTTTCAGAATTCACAGCCTACTCATGGTCTTCAGCAGCCTTTTGCTACATTTCAAGACCAACAGGAGTTCTACACCAGGCTTCAAGACATTGGAAGACGCCTTGAACAATGGGTTAATCAAATGAATCAAACAGAAGCCGAAAGATCAGGACAATTATCTCCTCAGGCTACTCAGGATTTTAAGGGGCATGATTGTGAACTAACTTGGAGGAATGAAGAGGTTGTTTCAAGTTTAAACACTCAAAACAGCTCCGGAGTTGGATTTTTATCAGTTCAAGGTGACCCTAGTGCATGGCCAAATCTGTCTTCAATTGATCTTGCAAATTTGGTGGAAGAAGAAGAAGAAGTCATCAAAATCAGGAAACCTACAGCATGCATCCCTTCGGAGATTCTTGTTCAAAATTCATTTCCAAATTTTTCAGCTTAAGAAGAAGATTTTGAAGCACTACAGGACCCTTCTCATCTTTTATATTGTGATGATATTGCTATTGATGGTCCTAATTTTTCTAATATGGTTGTTGCAGATATTACTGAGAAAGCATGCGTTGCAGATGAATCTACAGGTGTAGGGGATTGCACTGAGCCCCAGGGACCACCATCATTGGTTGATATATCAGGAGATCCAGAGGATAGGATTGAGAGTGTAGGGGATTGCACTGAGCCCCAAGAATCACCCATTCCTACTGGTTTAGAGGCATTGGAGGAGATTGATAGCAGAGCTTGTGATAGTTTTGAATTCAATTCTGAAACTTTACAGGATCATTCGATACTTTTATTTTGTGATGATATAGTTGTTGATGATCCTAATTTTTCTAATTTGGTTGTTGCAGGAATGGTTAAGGAAGCATGTGTTGGAGATAATTTAATAGGTGTAGGGGATTGCACTGATCCCCAGGGACCACCATTGACTGATACATTAGAAGATTCAGAGGAACGATATGAAAGTGTAGGGACTTGTATGGTGGAAGCAAGAACCCAAGAATCACCTGTTTCAGTTGAGTGTCCACCAGAACCTGAACCTGAAGTGGAGCATGTACTTGACCAGGAAGGGACCATAGTTACATCTATTCTTGTAGAACCTCCAGGTATTCTATAGCACGATCAGGTAAGTATTCCTCTTATGTCTTTAGAAAAATTAACGGAGGTACCTCAAAATGATTTTATTGTTTGTGTTACACTTATGGATACATCTTTTGTAAAATTTGATTGTGAGAAATTAATAGAGGTACCTAGTGTTGAATTTGTTGAATGTGAACTATGTTGTGATACATCTCATGTAATTGTTGATTGTGAAAAATTCGTAGAGGTGCCTAAAACTGATTGTGTTCATTGTGATGAATTTACTGACATATCTTTTGTAGAAATTGTTTGTGAAAAACCTGTAGAGGCACCTAAAATTGATTTTGTTGAATGTGGTGAATTACTTGATATATCTTTTGTGGATATGGATTGTGAAAAATTTTTAGAAGGGCCTGAAATTGATGTTGTTTATTGTGATGAATCTCTTGCTATATCTTATGCTGAAGTTGAGTGTGAAAAATTTATGGAAGTACCCGAGATTGATTTTATTGGCTGTGAAACATTTCTTGATATATATTATGCTGAAACTGATTGTGAAAATTTTTTAGAAGGGCCTGAAATTGATGTTGTTTATTGTGATGAATCTCTTGCTATATCTTATGCTGAAGTTGAGTGTGAAAAACTTATGGAAGTAGCCGAGATTGATTTTATTGGCTGTGAAACATTTCTTGATATACCTTATGTAGGAACTGCTTATGAAAATCCGATAGACGTATTTACAGTTGATTTCATTGGTTGTAATGCATTGCTTAATACTTCTTTTGTGGATATGGATTGTGGAAAATTTTTAGAAGGGCCTGAAATTGATGTTGTTTATTATGATGAATCGCTTGCTATATCCTATGCAGATATTGATGGTGAAACACTTATAGAGGTACCCAAAATGGATTTCATTGTTTGTGATGAGTTTCTGGATGCATTTTTTTGTAGAAAATAATTGTGAAAAATTCATTGAGGTACCAAGAATTGATTTCATTGGATATGATGCATTTTTGGATACATTTCATGCAGAGACTGATGTTATTTCATTTCTTTCTTACCCTGCACGCTTGAGAGAGGTATTACATGGTTTTGTAGGGTCCAGAAGACTTCTGGAGTGGGTGCTCCATCTGAACAGACTCCAACATCCTGGAAGAACTTTCAAAAGGCATCAAGAAGGAGGAGATGATTTTACTTTAATTCGAAGCACTCCACCTCTTACATGGATCTTGTACCTAAATCGCCTTCGGCCACCTGAACATTTTTTTTGTAAAGTTCAAGTGTGGGGGAGACATGCACCATGACATAGATCAAATGAAGGAAGCTCTCTCAGCTACCCATACTCCTCCACTACCACGATGGAGGTTATTTCTTGATAGACTCCGACCGCCAGAAATAAAGGGGAGTTTGTTCTTTCTTGTATTTTCTTTCATTGCATGTTTCATTTTATGTTTTCTAGAAGTAGAATTTTCTTTTAAATTGAGTCCTTGCTAATAAATGCGTGAATATACCATGTTAGTCTTCTTAGAAATTTGTTTCTTGCATGATTAGGAATAAATGTATCCCTTTAGGTTGTCTTCATGTCATTTTAGAGTATCTTAAAAATAAATTAAATTTAGTTGTTAAAACTTAGGGTTTGAGCTAATGGATGAATTCTTGGATGCTTGAGTAATACTTGGCTATGGATTCTTAATTGATGACTTGAGATGAATTATTTGTACCTAGTGAGAATTAACCTTATTTTTGTGAAACACATATGTGATTGTACTCTAGAACTTGCTTAGGTTCTTTCAAAACCATATTTCTATGTTTAGATCACATCTATAGAGACTAATCAATTTGTTTACCTTTCCATATCAATTTTTGGCAATAATCATGTTTATTTTTCTTTCCTTATTTCCTACTCTTAACTACACTTTTCTATGGACTTGTTTGTTTGGAATGTTTCTTAATGCTACTTTGCCCGAGACGGACAAAGGATTAAGTGTGGGGGAGTGACTAGTGTTTTGGAAATATTTGGTATCAAAGAGGCATTTCATGTCAAGAAATTTTTTTTTTTTTGCAATTACATGTGCCAAGTTGAGTTGAGTTTGGTGTCAAAAATGAGCAAGAAGAAATGGTTGAGGATGGAAACAATTGGAGCATATAGATTCCTTATCATACTTTGAGGATCCAAGTGGCACGCAAGAAAGAAGAAAAAAAAAGAAAAAAATCTGCAATGAAAAAAAATGGCACGCAAAGCAAAAGTTTGTGCCAAAGTGGAAAAAGATCTGCTACTTTGGGTCAGAAATGGGTTGGATCAAAAACTGGAAAGTTGAAATTATGGAAGTCAAGATCAGCAACACCTTGTAAAGTCTGAATTGAAGCTGAGAAAAAGCTGAGCTAAAGCTGAGAAGTTAGAAGCTGGAAATTCTGAGCTGAATTGCAAGGATAGCTGCTGAAAATTGAGAAGTAGACCTTCACCAGCTACCAAGAAGTCTGGAAAGCAGCAGGGAAATTGAGTTGCAAAAGTGGGAAGCAAAGGTCAGGTTAGCCGAATTAAAGTGGAGCATCTAATCAAGGAGGTTGAGATTTCCATTGACTGAACAACTCAAGTGAAAGTTAAAGTTGCTATTAAGGTAAATGGAGGAAATAAATCAAGAATGAAGGGCAGCAGAGTTGCAATGAATGCTAATACTTGGTCGAATGGAAGCTGAGAAGTTTCTGTGAAAAGCTGATTTCTGTGAACTTAAAAGAAAAAAAAAAGAAATGAAAAGAAATCCATGTGCCAAGTTGAGTTGCAAGAAAGGGAAGTAGTTAAAGAGGGAATCGATTGAAGCATTTATATTCTTGACCATAATGTGAAGATCCAAACTGTTTGTACCAAAGTGGGAAGCAAAGGTCAGGTTAGCCGAATTAAAGTGGAGTATCAAGAAATGAAACTTTATACGTGTGAGCTGTAAGGTGCTGAGAAAAAAAATCTGGAAAGAGCTGTTGTCAATTTCTACATTCGAGCTGAAGAAAAAAAAAATGAGATCAGTTGAGAAGCTATGTAAGGCAGTTTTGTACCAATTTCCAACTGAAATTGGGTTTCCGAGGCTATGAATAAAGGCATTAAGTGTATAAATGCATCAAAAAGAGTAGAGTACATCCACTGCTGTCAAGAATGAGCAAGAAGAATGTGGCTGTTTGGAATTCCAGATCAAAACCAAGAACTTGCAGTGCAGTGCAGTGTAGTCGAGTTCAGCAGTGATCTCAAAGTAAAGCATTCAAACTCTCCACTTATAGTTGATGCTAACTGCTGTTAAGAAATCCGAGAAGTGCAAGGATGAAGAACTGGATGATTTGGGATTCTGAAATTTAGTGCATGGAGCTGAAACTTGAAACAAAACAGTTCAGAAACTGATTGAAGGCAGAAACAAATTAAAGGCAGATTCAAGAAGAGAGTAGCTATTCATTTGAAGCTCACGGCAGTGCTGAGTTGAAGCTGATTTTGA
This sequence comes from Boesenbergia rotunda, assembly GCA_024364735.1. Taxonomy (NCBI): domain Eukaryota; kingdom Viridiplantae; phylum Streptophyta; class Magnoliopsida; order Zingiberales; family Zingiberaceae; genus Boesenbergia; species Boesenbergia rotunda. The sequence goes on along the minus strand of JAGFNQ010003794.1, from coordinate 298,071 downwards.
TAGGCCTTGTTCCACTACATTTCTGATTTTACTAAAGGGCCATAGAAAGAAGAGAAGAATAAAAAAAGAAAGCAAGTTGGCACACAATTGAAGTTTTGGCACAATGAGACCAAAAAGGGTTCTTTTCATCCGAATCAAAAGCATTATCCAAATTCTTACTCCATCACACTTTTGACTTCACTAGAGGACTATAAAGAGGGAAAAGCACATTGGAAATATTCTTGAGCAACCAAGTCTCCCACTTCATCAATTTTTCTATTTTCTTGGCTTTTACTTCAATTCTTACCATTTTCTTTGTCTTTCACTTGTTTGAATAAACTTTTGTAGATGTGGATTCCAATCATGAATAATGGTGGAGAGTAGATAACAAGCAAGCCTATGGTAGTGCAAAAAGCATGTGTGTATGAGTGAGCTCCACTTTCATCATGAACTTAGAACTCAAAAAGAGAGCCACCAAAAATCTCCCTTGAAAGGCTAGTGAGTTAAATTCATTTCAATGAATCATGAAGGATGAAAATGCCAAGTTGTTGATTTAAGGACGAGATACTAATCCATAGAGCTTAGATTTTTGAGAATTGACAACCTTAGGTAATTTCTTTTCACTTGCTTCTAATTATGCTTGAGAAAATCTAGGGATACATACTTAGTAGTTTTGCGAGACGCTCAAGCTTAAGTGTGGGGGAGTTGATAGGTATCATTTTGTTGATCATTTTAGTTGCTAAAATCCAAGTTTGACCCATATTTTACTTGTTTAATATCGAATTTAGCCTAGGTTTCATGAATCTATTCTATTTTGGGCTTTATTGTAAATCTTGATATATTTGAATTATTTTGCCACTAAATTGTTGATCTACTTTTGCAAGCTTGGAAGGATCATGGACCTAGGTCAGGCTGGGTCAAACTTGAATCGAAATGGAACCGGATCGAGTGATCAAGCATCGACTAACATGGGTCGTCCAATTCAAAAATGGTTGAATCTGAGCCATCGGTCAACTTCTGGTCAATCCGAGTTCACGATGGAGTAAATCATGACCATAGATCAAGATCTGAGAATTTCAGCCAAATTAGAAGTGATCTGACCGTTGGATCAAGCTCAAGATGCTCTAGGCCATCCATTCAAGAAAAGGGAAGATCTGGACCATCCGCCACTGATCTGGTGAATCCGAGTTGGGGTTAAGGTTAATTAAGCACTCTGATCAAGATCTGAAGGTTTCATCCAAATCAGAGATCATTCAGCCGTTGGATCAAGATCAGAGGGCTCCAGATTGTCCATTCAAAGATCAGGTTGATCTGGGCCATCCATTGCAAATCTGGAAGATCCAAGCTATCCCAAGGCAGATCCTGACCCCTGATCAACATCATCAGATTTTGGTTCAGATCGGACGAGATCCAACCGTTGGATTGAGTTAGGCAAATCTGGGTCGTCCATTGCTAAGTATTTAATCAAAACTTCTCCACAGGGCATAGTGTCGCGTCTTCTTCGCCGCAACTCAGTTCTTCGCGTGTTCTTCATTTTTCTTCAGCTTTTTTTCATCTAAGGGGCGCGACCACTCAATTCTTTGTTTAGATCGAGTGCTAGATCCTTGGGAAGCTGTTGCCGTGAAGATTCTAGCTCCGAATTGGCCAAAAACAGAGCCGAGTGAGGGTTTCCTTAGTTCTGCCATTGATTGCCTTGATTTCAGTTTTGTTCAATCCGTCATCCATCTGAGCTATCTGGAGGGGTTCTCTGGAGTGCTCGGTTCATCCCCACACCATCAGCGCGATTGGACAAGGCTAGATTAAGGAAATCGAATGGGTTTTCAGCTTGGATCAGAGTGGAAGCTGGATTGATTCGCGGAGACTGTTTTTCCATTGATTTGTTGAGCTTAGGGGTTCGAGGCTCACCCTTGTGTGACGGCAAGGAGTACTTGAGCTAAGGGAAGGATTGAGGATTAGTTTACTTAGTTAATTTTCATTTTATTGGCTGTAGTTTTCAATTTCTGCAATCTGTTCCATTTCTGAACTTTGTATCAGCTACTTAGTTTTTCTTCTCTGAAACGTTTCTGCTTTAATTTGTTTCAGTTATGCAAGTTAATGAGGTATATTGCTTGTTAGTGAACACTTAGATTCAATTTCAGTTTGATTCATGTCTAATTTGATGCATATCAGTTTGTCTGTTTCTTGCGCATAAGTGTTGTAGCTGCGTATCAGTGCCTCTGCGTACCAGTTCTTTCCTTGAGTTTTTTTGAATCTTGTATCAAGCTGGTTCTAGTTTCTTTCTTCTGAATTCTCATTGCTGGTTGTGTCCTTTACAAAGCTCTTGGATTAAATTTCTGCAATTGGCTCAATTTGACGCGTATCAGTTTCAATTCTGCAAAAAATTTGGCTCACGTCTGCATTCTTGAGTCTAGCTCATCAGGGAGGTAGTTTGTTAGTGAACTATTATATCTGATCTCAGCTCGTTTTGGTGAGTTTCTATATTCGGTGGTTTCCGCATTCCATGTTTTCAGTTTTTGAATCTCAGTCATTTAAATTTCTGCACATCATTTCTGCTTTTCGTGTGTTTCTAAATGGATCAGTGTTTGGCTCTTAATTCCTTCACTTAGTCTTGCATATTTCTTCCCTAATAGCCTGGTTTCCAAATTGAATTGATCAGTTTAAATTTTTGAGTTGTCAGTTTACCATTTCTGAAATTAGTATTAGTTTTTGGCACAAAGTTTTCCTTCATCCTTGCGTCTCAAGCTTGTTGAATTTCTGCAGATTGTATCAAGTGCAGCATCATCACTGTTTTATCCATTTGCTTAGCATTTTGATTTGCATTTGATATCACTTTTGTCTTTCTTTCAAATTCGGTTTAGCTGCCTTGGTAGATTAAGCTTTCTATTGGCTAAGTTCCTTAGTTGCCATCACTTGTTTAGTTCTTTTAGTTAAAGTTCTTTTCTTTTCTTTTCATTTTCATTTCTAATTGCAATCCAAACCCAAAACACATTTGAAACCCAAAAATATTCGACGACACATAAACTCGAGCTCGAATCAAGCCACCTCAACTAGCCCTAGGAATAATACGACCTGTGGCCCCTTTACTACGTTTTTATTCTCTGATAGCAAAAAGGGTTTCCAGCTTTACACATATCTAAATTTTGAGACCCACATTTGTGACACCTAGTTCGGGTCCATCACCCATCTATTAAAAAGAGTCGAGTGTCGCTATGCGACACTCGAGAGGTTGATGTATGTGTTATTGTTGGGCGCCCGGAGGCTTCGACCTTACTTCCTGGCACACCCTATCGTGATGTTGACGAACAGCAACTTGGGCCGAGTAGCCTCTAATCCTGAAGCGTCCGGGCAGCTAATCAAATGGACCACCGAGCTGAGTGAGTACGACATTCAGTACCAACTCGGCCGACCATCAAGGCTCAGGCCCCTGGCTGATTTCCTGAGTGAATTGCATGCGGACGAGGTTGAGGAAGCATGACAGATATATGTAGACGGCTCGGCAGCTCGGTCGGGAAGTGGGATTGGTATCCTGATGATCTCCCCCAATGGAGCTAGAGCAAATGCACTTGTCTGTTCGGCTGGAGTACCGGGCCACGAATAATGAGGCCGAGTATGAGACCCTCATATCCGGACTGCAAGCTGCCATGCATGTGGGAGCAACCCGGGTGATGCTCTATTCCGACTCCCAGCTGGTGACACAGCTAGTTGTCAGGCAATTTGAAGTCAATAGCGACCGGCTGTAGGCCTTCATTGAAGCCTATGAGAAGCTGAAGGCTGAGTTCCAGGAGGTGCAAGTACGGAAGATCCCGAGAGAGGATAACTTCAAGGCAGATGAATTGGCTAAGCTAGCCAGCTCAGTCGGCTCTTGGGTGCTTCCCCAGGCGGGTGGCCCAGCATTGTTAATCATGCAAATAGAGAGACAAGTTGACTTGGAGTTGGAATCCGACTGGTGAACCCCAATCATTACCTACCTCACAAGAGGAGTCTTGCCGCCCGACCGAGAAGAAGCGCGATGGCTCAAGAAGCATGCAGCTCGGTATACCATGGTCGGTGACGTGCTATACAAAAGAGCATTCTCCCGACCTCTGCTCAAGTGCCTGTGCGAAGAGGATGCAGACTATGTGCTGCGAGAAATTCACTTGGCGATCTGTGGAAACCATGCAGGGGCCCGCACGACGGCCCGGAAGGCATTAATGCCAGGCTATTATTGGTCGACTCTGCAGAAGGACGCCAACGAGCTGGTTGCCACCCGCCTATCTTGCCAAAAGCATCAATGCTTGCCACATCGACCCACAGAGGCAATGAAAGCATCGGCGGTCTCCTGCCCTTTTGATCAGTGGGGCATGGACATCGTGGGACCATTCCCGACTGCCGCCGCTTTGAAGAAGTATTTGTTGGTGGCCGTTGACTACATCTCCAAATGGATAGAGGCTGAGGCTCTATCGCGTATCACTGAGCAAGCGGTGATGAGGTTCTTTTGGCGGGACATACTATGCCGATACGGAATCCCACACAAGCTTGTCTCGGACAATGGAAGGCAGTTCCAGGGTCGAATGATACAAGAGTGGTGCGCGAAGTACGGTATCAAGCAAGCTTTCACCTCTGTAGCCTATCCTCAAAGCAATGGCCAAGCAGAAGTGGACAACCAAGAGATCCTCAGAGGATTAAAGACTAAGCTGGACCACATTGGCGACACGTGGGTGGATGAGCTCCCGAGCATCCTGTGGGCTATGCGGACCATGATCAAAGAAACTACTGGGTGCACACCTTTCCAGCTAGTCTATGGGAGCGAAGCAGTAATCCCGGTCGAGGTCGGATGTGAATCAGACCGGTGGGTGGCTTATGATGAAGGTAACTCAGAAAGGAGACGACTGGAGCTGGACCTAGTCGATGAAATCCGAGACAAAGCAGCCGCTCGGATATTCGCGTATCGGTAGAAGATGAAATAGAAGTATGATCGGAAGGTACTGCCGAGGACATTCCAAGTGAGGGACCTAGTCTGGAAGAGGATCAAGCCCGTCGGAGACGTAAGCAAGCATGAGCCGCAGTGGGGAGGACCCTTCAAAGTTATTCAGAAGCTCGCCTCGGGGGCTTATTACTTAGAGAATGAAAAGGGAAAAAGGTTAGATCGGCCCTGGAGTGTGATTCACCTTTAGCCCTATCGGGGTGTTGAATGAAAAGTTGTAATGTGAATGTAAAACACTCACGATAGTGGAAAAACATAATCCTCCCTCCACTCGCAGGTACTCCAGACCCTCGTCTCTGGACGAGCTACTATCCCGTGGATCGGCCCTCAGTCGGACGCGCGGTGACCCAGGCTCCCTGAGTCTTGCCCGACCGTGTGCGTCAAAGATACATTTATCCTGCGGATCGGCCCTCATCAGACGCGTGGTGGCCCACGCTCCTTGAGTCTTGCCCGACCGTGTGCGCCAAAGTTACATTTATCCCGCGGATCGGCCCTCAGTCGGACGCGTGGCGGCCACGCTCCCTGAGTCTTGCCCGACCGTGCGCCAAAGTTACATTTATCCCGCGGATCGGCCCTCAGTCGGACGCGTGGCGGCCCACACTCCCTGAGTCTTGCCCGACCGTGTGCGCCAAAGTTACATTTATCCCGCGGATCGGCCATCAGTCGGACACGTGGCGACCCACACTCCCTGAGTCTTGCTCGACCGTGTGCACCAAAGATACATTTATCCCGCGGATCGACCCTCAGTTAGATGCGTGGCAGCCCACGCTCCCTGAGTCTTGCCCGACCGTGTGCGCCAAAGTTATATTTATCCCGCGGATCGGCCCTCAGTCGGACGCGTGGCGGCCCATGCTCCCTGAGTCATGCCTGACCGTGTGTGCCAAAGTTACATTTATCCCGCGGATCGGCCTTCAGTCGGACGCGTGGCGCCCCACGCTCCCTGAGTCTTGCCCGACTGTGTGCGCAAAAGTTACATCTATCCCGCGGATCGGCCCTCAGGCGGACGCGTGGCAGCCCACGCTCTCTGAGTCCTGCCCAACCGTGTGCGCAAAACTCTTGCCTCGCCAGCAAGTTATAAGTGGACCAGCTTCCACACCCCACTCGATACAGTATCTCCGATCAGACGCGTGGCGGCCCACGCTCCTGAGAATCGACCTGAATCAGTGTTCAGACTCTCATCTTTGCACGAGTTACATCTCTCCCTCGGATCGACCCTCAGTCGGACGCATGGCGACCCATGCTCCCTAAGTCTTGCTCGACCGAGTGCGCTAAACTTCCGAAGTCCTAAATTAAGAACATCTCCCGTACATCTCCTTGACTTGGTCACACCAGTGCGGAGGTTTATGAGGTACATGGCTCGGCAAGAAGCACCTTAAATTGCCCGAGTCGGCAACTTCGTCCGATTAACTCTGATGGGATCGCCCAATACTGAATCACTCGCTTTTGATCAAGTCATTATTATGCTTAAGTTCTTCGCTTCTACATTCGCAAAATTGGATTATTCCCTCCAGAAGGGCCGATATTCAGAAATCGTTACACTTGCATGTTTCGATCGATGAAGTGGGGTCGGGCTGTAGTACCCTCACTCGGGACACTCACGCTGCCTAGATCCCTAACACTTAAGCATCATGAATATATGTGCAAAAACAGAGAAAGGCGAAAGGTTGGCATTGATAAAGATAAGACTAGTACAAAAACGGGGTGTGACCCCTATGCAATGGAAAGACAACAAAGACAACATCCTTCATAACAGCTGACCGTAGATCATGGTGCTCAGCGGGTCTCTTTCTGGGACTTATCCGAGTGCAGGGAATCGACATACGCTTTGAGGCGTTGTAAACGCCGCTGAGTCACCTTCAACACGGACGCTTGGACTTCGTGTTTTTGTCCGAGTTTGCTAAGCTCAGCAGCGCAAGCAGCCCGCTCCTCTTCTTTGGCCTTTAGGTCAGTTCGGAGGGCGGAGATAGTGTGGTTTGCATCAAAAAGCTGGGTCTTGAGTGTTACAAGTTCCTCGAGGTCCCAGACCGAGTGCGCCACCTGCAAGAAAGGTAGCAAGTGTTAGAATTAAAGGAGAGAAGCATAAGCGAAAGGTAGAACAAATCCGACTAGCCCTCGAGACGAAGGGGTCATCGCGCCGGTCGGGATCCTGGGGATAAACCATTCGGAAAACGCTCGCCGAGGGAATCGCACATATGTACCGCTCGAGCCTACACCTTGAAGAAGGACTTGCAGCTAGGGTAGTAGCCCGTCATAGGGTTGGCTTGGGAGAACATCGCCAAGTGCAGGGGCCGGCTGATAGTAGCCCCTCCAGCATTGGCTCAGGTGGTCTGGCCGACCAACCTGCCTAAAGAACCGCCATATATCGTAGGGGGAAAAGCAACAGGAGCACCTCTCGCAGGGAACAACGAGGTAGAAGAAGAGGAAGTCCCGCGAGTTGTAGCGCTCGGGGAAGCTGCCCTTGTCAAAGGAGAGAAAACGCTAGTTCCCTCTGCCGCAGAGGACGTTGGACGAAAAGCTCCCGACTGAGGAAGGGTGACCTCACCAGATGAGGTTGGCGAGAATGCAATAAGAGGGGGCCCCACGGGATAGCGGGGTCAATGGGCCGCCAGAGCCGAGGAGGCTGGAATGAAAGCTCCCGGTCGGAGCGCAGTGAAGGAGGTATCGCAAGTAGGCGGAGGAAGAGATACCTTGAGAATTGGCGGAGAATGGGTGAGCTCCAGAGGGGAGGTCACACGGGAAAAAGAAGGAGCCGCGGCAGCAGGTTCTGCAGAAGCCAGCACCTTGGCTCGCTTCGCTTGGTGGGGGAGGGCGGCAGTGCCAGGTGAAGATGAAAAATTGGTCGACCGAAGTAGCTGGCGTCGGGTCTCCAAGGGTAGGTCATCCATATCGGTGACCTCCATACTGGGAGCCGGTCTTTCCCTCGTCGGTTCTTTCCCCTTGCGTGAAGTAACTTCGCGTGGGGAAGTGGTGGTCGGAAACATCCTCGTCGAATGAGGAGAATCCGGAGGAAGCATTGTCTCGAGGAATTCCCTGTCTACATCTTCAGAGGAAGACTGATAGGAGTCCTCATCCGAGAAAGTATATGACCATTTGATGGAAAATGGTTCTTCTGAAGAGGTGGTGGACATATTGAGAGCTGGCCGGATACTGGTTTTGCTGGTGTTTGGGTTGAAGATGATCCATGTGGTCGCCGCCTATATATAGGAGAAGGCGAGCGATCTCATCCGTTCATAGAATAACTCGGTAAATCGCGGAATCGAACGGGCACCCTCCGTTACACCATTGGGGAATATCGAGAATCAATGGAACAAAAGTATGCTGACAGTGTAAGGTGATCCGTCGCCCGAGGCACTCACGACCGATGATTGACATTTCGCTGCCCGATACGTCATTCACCCATTGATACGTTCAGTCACCAGTTAATGCAGTCGTCAGAAAATGGGATACGAATCAGCCCGATGTGACAATCGAACAGAGGTGAGCTGGTCAGGCGAGCGACTAAGCTAGAGAGGGCCTACCTTACCCATGTTAAATCAGACATCCCTTGGTTCAGGTCCTGTCGGATGCGTGGCGACCCACGCTCCCCGGGCTCCGGCTCGTCCAAGTGGCCAAATCCTCACAGACGGGCCAGCTCCCGCGAATCCCTTGGTTCAGGTCCCGGTCGGACGCATGACGACCCACGCTCCCCGGGATCCGGCTCGACCAAGTGGCCAAATCCTCACAGACGGGCCAGCTCCCGCGAATTCCTTGGTTCAGGCCCTGGTCAGACGCGTGGCGACCCACGCCCCCCGGGCTCCGACTCAACCAAGCAGCCAAATCTACTCAGGCAGGACAGTTTCGGGCCGGTCGCGCGGCAACTCACGCTCCCCGAGCACTGTTCGATAAAAAAGCTCATCTCTCGAGATGATGGGGCAGTAAACGAGCCTAGGATGTTTCCTCAGATGGTGACCTAGCTCTCAGTCAGTTGGCCCGAGAGACCTACAGCTTGTAGTTGCCTTTCCCGAGCATGCCTCTTTAGCACTCGTAAAGCCGGGCAGGTCGAACGCACTCCTCGTGTAGCCGACCCTTAGGGGTTGTCGGTCCTTAACCTCTTTGCTCAATCGCTCACGCGGCGGAGTTGTATCCCGGGCCAAGCGCTCAAACGGAACTCACTGGGATCAGTAACACTTGGCAGTAAGAGCAGTCGTGAGAAGCCCGAGTGGAAAGAAAATATTTCATTCGACAAGGCAAAGATGTTACACAATCAGGGGTCAATTGCCCTTACACATGCAAAAAGGAGAAAGACAGAAACAAGAAGCCTGACCCTCACTTAAAAGGCTCTTTGGTTACGTCAGGAAGGTCTTTGCACATATCCTGAATTCGAACGGCAGTGGGAGACATATCGGGAGGCAGATACCCGCCCAGTTTGAGTTGACGAATGCCACTAATTCCCTGGTGTAGCATTACAACCTGAAATCGCCGGGTGATTTCGTCAGTATGGGTCAGGGCATTGATGCACTCGAGCTTGTGCTCCTTCCGTCTTGTAGCTTCACTTTCCTTGTAGGCACGAAGCTCTGCCAGTTCTGCTCGAGACGCCTCCCACTCGGATTTCTCCTTCATCAGCCGCTCAAGCTCTTCCTTCGAATCTTGTAACAATCGATCCTTGGAAGTAAGCTCGGATGACAACTCGGTTATCCTTCGTGCCTGCGCCAAGGCCTCAGCATCTTTGGCCTCTAGCTGGGCTCGAAGAGAGTCATTGGCGGCGGATGTCTCCCGGAGTTCAGTCTCCACCTGGGTCAACTTGTCCTGGGCCTTCGCTTGAAGACCCCAGGCCTTCCGCTCATTATGCTTCAAGGTGGAGATCCGGCGGTTCGTGTGAGATGCAGCTGAGTTAGCGGCCTCGACCTGGCTGCGTGCGGCCTCCAGTTGTTGCTCAGAATAAGCCAGTCGACCTTGGAGAGTTTGGATCTCGGCCCGCAGGTTTGTCAGAGGGTTCATCGGAAATGAGCTGGGTATGTGCCAGTTGGGTCTTTAGATGCTCCACTTCCCTCTCAGCCTTAGCCCGAGCTGAGCTCTGGGCCAGAAGTGACATCGAGAAGCCATGGCAGGCTCCCGCAAACTGCGAGACAAGTATCGATCTTAAGTATAGAAAACAAAAGGCTCAATAGAGGACCAGGTTAATCCAGGCATACCTGAGAGGCCTTGAGAAAGAAGGCGTCAGCTTTATTAGGTGGACCCTGGAAGTAAGACTCCTCAAGCCCCTGCGCATAGTGGTCAGCTATTGACCCGTATAGGCGAAGATCCTGATGCCGATCTAGCAGCTCGCCTGGGGGCATTCTCAGGTGGCAGTCCGCTCGAGTGGGCACCAAGAGGTGCATCATCGGGTGCTCGACTGGGTCTTCAGTAGATGGAGTTCTTGATCCCTCGGGCATTGGCAAGTCAGAAGCACCGGAGGGAGCAGAGGGGTCGGCGGTAGGGGTGATGATAGGAGGATCAGCAGCAGAATCAGTATCCGGGTTGGTTGCAGGAGTAACGGCCGGCGGGTTGACAATGGAGTCATCAACCGGTATGATGGCAAGAGGATCAACGGCAGGGGTCGTAAAGGGGATGATGGCAGTGGAGGTGGAAGGGGAGCCGTTTTCTTTTTCTTCTTCTTCTTCTTCTCCAGATGTTTACTGGAAGAAGGGCGAGACGAGCCCCCTGTCAGGGAAGACGCTCGTTGACGCTTGGAAGGAGTGCGTGGCTTGGCATTTGCAGGTGGGGCTGTCTCTAAAGCAGGGGGAGCCGACTCCGGTACAGGCAGAGTCGGGTTAGCCAAAGCGTCCTCCGCTAAGGCACCTCCCCTGGCCGCCAACTCAGTGGCGACCCGAGTCCGCAGCTCGGCCTCATCTAATCTGAAGCCTTCCCTCAGAGATGCGGACAATAGCATGGGAACTTCGAGAATAAAATAAGCTCAGGCATAATCAAAGAGTATGCAGGGAAGGTACAGCAGGACTTACCGACTACGGATACTGAAGGGACCGGACTGGGGCTGTGACCAAAGGTGGAAAGAATCCCTTCCTTTAACAGATGCCCCCCATGAAAGTGTCTACCCTCTAGCTCAGCTGCGACATTCTGGTAGGCCGCGGAAGTGCGATAGTGCCTGGGAAGGAGATCGGGAACAGGAAGTTCCTTGACCCAAGTTGTAGGCAAACCCGGGGCCGAGATGGGCCCAATGAAAAAATAACACTCTTTCCATCCCTTGTTAGAAGTGGGAAGATTCAAGAGGAAGGAAGTTTTGGCTCGGGCTTGGAAGAAGAAGTCGCCCGACTCCTGCTGTTTGGGACAGAAAAGGTAGTGAAAATTCTCCGGCTCCAGGGGAATCTTGTACAAGGAAAAAATGATGACTGAGTCACACATTAGGCGTATGGAGTTGGGAGCCAACTGAGGAAAGGGAATTTGAAAGTAGTTGCAGACGGCTGCAAGGAAGGGGTGAATGGGAAAGCGGAGACCAGCTTGTAAATGGTCTCGGGACAAAGTAAGATAACCCAGGGGGTGGAATCAAGTCGATCAGTCGACTTGGGAAGGCGCAGTTGATGGTCAGAGGGGATTACAAAGTCCGACCGTATTTGTTCCAGGTCATGAGAAGTGAGGTCAGTTATCGTGGTGGAGTACCAGGGCAGAGAAGGGGAGGAAGACGAAGAAGGAGAGGCCATCAGATAGGAAGGAGAATGGAAGCTGACCGGTGGAAGTGTTGGATCGATAGAATACGATAGAGGGGGGGTTGAATATCGTAAACCGTTTCGGATTTAGATTTAAGAGAATGAGCAGCGGAAATTAAAAACACAAACACAAACATGAACTCAAGGATTTACTTAGTTCGGAGTCGCGGTCGACTCCTACTCCAAGGCCCACGATCCTTGACCATTTACTGCGGGCAATACTATAATCGCGCAAATAATTACAAGAAGATGTACAGTAGTAGTGCAGTAAAAACAAAAATCTAACTCTTCGTTACCGACGCTCGGTGTGGATCGTTCTTCGGTGCGTAGGGTCGTCGTCGGCGCTAGAACCTCAAGATCAGAAGTTTCTGGAGCAAAGCGCTTGAGCGAAGAGTACTGAGGCGTTGGAAAACTGTTGTTGTGAAGCCTTGGGGGTCGAGCCCCTTATATAGTGCACTTGGGGGCGCCCGGGACGTTGGGGGTACCCTCCGCGTGTCACACGATCCGCAAACATCTCCGTCAACCCTTATCCCTCCAGGATCGGGCTCGAGGTTTGACGGGGGCGCTCGGGAAGCAAGGGGCGCCCGGGTTGACTCAATCAGCTGGCTTCTCGGCTGGATAGAACTCTATCTGCTTCGTTGGCTTGGACCCAGGGCGCCCGAGGCATCCGGAGCGCCCGGGAGCATGCGGGCGCCCGGGAGCAGTGAGCTTCCGAAGCGTTTTCTTGCTAATTCTTGTTTGGCTTTGACTTAGGGCGCCCGGGACCTCGCGGGCGTCCAACCCAGCTGCTGCCCCTCTCCTTTGGGGCATTTTGAGCTACAGAAACTCGTTCCTTCGGTCCTGCATCCAGGGTTAGTACCAAACAAAACAAAGCAAGCATGTTAGTGCATTTTACAGCCGTAGCTATCTTAGTTCTGACTTTGGGTCTCCAAAATGGAACCCTAGGTCGAACCGACGCCTACTGTTCTCTCGACGGGGAACACGTCCTCACCTACTCCTCTCAGGAGATTTTACCTGTTGCCAACCGACGCCTCCGGTTGGACTTTTGCCCTGCAGTCCTTCGCCAGGTGCCTAGCAGTCCTTCGCCAGGTCTTTAGTACCAAGCAGTCCTTCGCCTGGTGCCTAGCAATCCTTCGCCAGGTCTTCGGTTCCAAGCTGTCCTTCGCCTAGTGCCTAGCAATCCTTCACCAGGTCTTCGGTACCAAGCAGTCCTTCGCTTGGTGCCTAGCAGTCCTTTACTAGGTCTTCGACTCCTAGCAGCCCTTTGCTAGGTGCCCAGCAGTCCTTCGCTAGGTCTTAGGGTTTCGATACCTAGCAGTCCTTCGCTAGAACTTCAATCTGCACACTCAAGTAACATGTTAGATAAACATAACATCTTAACTTTTGAACCCTTTGCCATTATCAAAACTAAGGTTCGACTTGGGTGCTGTCTGCACCAACAATCTCCTCCTTTTTGATTTATGGCAACCCAGTTCAAAAAGTTAAGTTAATCAAAACAGGTGAAATTTAGTTTCGTTTCCTCCCCCTGGAAGGAATCTCCCCCTAGGTTTTTAAAAGGTTCGTGGGGTTTGAACAATTTCTAAGTCTAAAGATGGATTTAATTTTTCACCACATAGAACATTTTTCAAAAGACGTTTTAGAAAACATTTCCAAAAAAAATTTGTTTGGGCACTTGGAAAATTTATACTTAGAAATTTTACATTTTTAGGAAAAAAATTTTTAAGTCAATAACTTAGTGGAAAATTTTTCTAAACATCTTCTGAAATACTTTTAGAATTTGATTAATAAATTCACTCTCTTTAGTACTTTAGAAGGTTTATACTTAGAAACTTTTCTATTTGAGAAGTTTGAAAGTAAGTACTTAGAGGTAGCAAAACATCTTAGGTCAAGTACTTAGACACAATTTTGAAAAATGGTTTAAGTCAAGTACTTGGAAATTTTTTGAAAACAATTTAAGTCCAGTACTTGGAAATTTTTGAAAATAGTTTTGAAAAAGACAGTTTTGAAAGCAACTTAGATTAAGTACTTAGAAAACAGTTTTGAAGAAGCAGTCTTGAAGGCAACTTAGATTAAGTATTTAGAAATCAGTTTTGAAGAAGCAGTTTTGAAAGCAACTTAGATTAAGTACTTTTTGAAGAAAGGATAAGGAGAATTTTGAATTTTGAAAAAAATTTAAAATCTTCTCTCCTTTCCAATCTCTCCCCCTTTGCCATATATCAAAAAAAAGAAGGCAATATAGCAAAAAAAAATAACTTGCATAAGGATATAGCAAAAGAATAATGTGTTGTACTGAACCAATTCAAGATATAAACTGAACTGAATCAATTTGAATTATCTCTGTAGGGTCATGTCTAACCCAATTAGCTACTTACTAACTGTTATAAACAGTAGTTTTCGCTAGGGTTAGTCAAGTTAAGTGTTCTATTCAAGTTAGATTTTCTAAACTTGACACTTAACCTGATTACTGTTCAATTTGTATTTAGTGCCCCAATTACTGCAGATGCACAGACTTAAGCATCTTGAATCAAGGTAAAGACCTAAACATCTCAACCCATTCTAGGTTATCAATCAAAAGTACCCTAAGGTGATTGTGAGATGTTGGCTTCTAGATCTATAGGTGCATGCAGTTCTAGGGTTAGGGCCTAAGCTAAGTCCATTTGCGAAAAAGCCCTAGTTTTGAAGGGGGTAGTTTTTCAAAAAAAACTAAGTCGAAAAATTGATTTAAAATGCAATAAAGATTTTGAAAATCAAGTAAAAATTATTTTAGACACTGTTTTTAAAATCAAGTTTAGCAGAAAAAAAAACAGAAGTAGAGTAAACCTATTCTACTAAGCATAATCCTAACTGCCTTCTTAGTGAGCTGAACTCAGACTCATGTAAGGGTTTGGTGAATATGTCAGCTAAGTTAGATTTGGAATCTACATGCTTAAGGACTATCTCACCCCTGGCTACGTGATCTCTTACAAAGTGGTGTTTAACTTCTATGTGTTTAGTTCTTGAATGTTGGATTGGGTTCTTAGTTAAATTAATTGAGCTTATATTATCAATGTAGACCTGAGTTTGAGTGTAGTTAAGCTGGAAGTCTTTGAGAGTGTGCATCATCCATAAGAGTTGTGCTACACACTCTTCTAAAGCTACATACTCAGCTTCAGTTGTGGATAGAGCTACACAGTGTTGTTTTCTGCTGCACCAACTTACTAGACTATTTCCTAACAATTGGCAGCTTCCACTTGTGCTCTTTCTATCTAATTTACAACCAGCGTAGTCAGAATCAGAGTATCCTAACAAGTCAAAGGTTGAGGTCCTAGGATACCAAATCCCTACATTTAGGGTGCCCTTAACATATATTAGTATTCTTTTTAGGGTTGCTAAGTGTGTTTCCTTAGCACAGGTTTGGTATCTAGCACACATTCCTACGGCAAAGAGGATATCAGGTCTGTTGGCTGTAAGGTACAGTAGGCTTCCAATCATACTTCTATAAAGTTTAAGGTCTACTGGTTTACCATCAGGGTCACTATCTATTTTTACATTTGTGGCCATAGGGATACTTATGCTTTTAGAGTTATCCATTTTAAATTTCTTTATTAATTCCTTGGCATATTTGGATTGATGGACATAGTTTCCATCCCTAGTTTGCTTAATTTGTAACCCTAGAAAGAAGTTGAGCTCACCAACTAAGCTCATTTCAAATTCATTTTTCATTATTTTAACAAATTCTTTTAGGAAGTTTGAGTTGGTGGACCCAAAGATTATGTCATCGACGTAGATTTGGGCAATAAAGATTTATTTTCCTAAGGTTTTAATAAATAGAGTTGAGTCAATTTGTCATTGTTTAAATTCTTTAGAAATTAGGTAGGTTGATAATCGTTCATACCAGGCCCTAGGTGCTTGTTTTAGTCCATAAAGTGCTTTAGTGAGTTTATAAATATGGTCAGGGCTTTCTAAGTCCTCAAAACCAGGGGGTTGTCCTACATAGACTTCTTCCTTAATGAATCCATTTAGAAAGGCTGACTTTACATCCATTTGGTATAGTTTAAATCCTTTATGGGACGCAAAGGCTAATAACATCCTAATGGACTCAAGTCTAGCTACCGGGGCATATGTTTCGTCATAATCTAACCCTTCTACCTGACTGAACCCTTTCGCTACTAAGCGGGCTTTATTTCTAACTATTTCTCCTTGATCATTTAGCTTATCCTAAAAACCCACTTAGTATCAATAATGGATTTGCCCTCAGGTTTAGGTACTAGTTCTCAGACTTGGCTCCTCTCAAATTGGGCTAACTCTTCTTACATTGCTATTATCCAATCAGGATCAGGTAAGACTTCCTCTATAGTCTTATGTTCAATTTTTAAAATCATTGCTATCTGACTAAGGTATTGAATTACATTATTGCTATTCAGTAGCCATACTTACTGGTTCTTGTTTCAGCCTTGTTGGTCCCACTCCAACAGGGTTCATTGTAGTATCCACCGGTGGTCTGTAAGTAGAAGCAGCTTCTTGAGAATAAACTTGTTCAGTCAAGCTGCGTATTTGGGGGTAATCCATTACCCATGCTTTATCATCCTGAGGGGTTAATGTCGCAATATATGCAGAGGAAATAGTAGAAGAAGAAGAAGGAAGATTATTACCACCACCTTCCGTGGCGAAAGGATTAAGAAACTCATCGGAGGAATTTGCTTCTTCATCGTCATCCCAAGAAGGTTTTGTTGCATATATAAAAGGTTGTATGGGAGGCATGGCATAGTTGACCATATAATCAAATTTGCCACTGGGCTCCCCAAGTGTATCCCAACGGTTGCCTTGATTCTGCATAGCTAGATATTGAAGGTATTCAAAGTAATCAGGTTGGCTTTCTTCTTCAACTGCAAATTGGAGCTTTGCTTCGTCAGGAAGCTCTGCTTTGTCAGAATGTCTACTCTTGCTAGGCCGAATAACATTTAAGTCTAACAAGGCCTTTATATGCTACTGAATGACGCTTGCATTGCTGGAGTGACATGCTTTAATGGTTTGTCTTCAATTGTAATATCAGGATTCTTGATTTCCAGTTTGCATTTGACTTGATTCTTTTCCCAATATTTTGTTGGATTATCCCCAATATAGCCCGTATCAAGGAGGTCTTTTAATAAATGTTGATATTCTTCCTTGACTAGTACTTGGCTGGAACTAACCTATTCCTGAATCTGAATGTATTCTTCTTCTTCCAGATTTAATTCTTCCATCGATGAGGCAGATACAACTTCCTGAACTGTCTTAATGGTGGTAACATTTTTATAAAATGTTACCTCATTGCCTTCAATCCTTAGGCCGCCATACATGGAGCGAATAAAGTTACATCCAAGAATCATAGAAATATTGCCAAGAGATAAAGGGAATGCATATGTATATGGTATGCGGAAGGAATGCTCATTAATCCTCATACCTCCATTCTTTAACTTTTTATTGGCCTTTGTTTGGGAATTAATACCATTGAAATTTACTTCAAAAGTATTATTCTCAAGAGCTTCTTTTGGAACATAATTCTAATCAATACAGCAGGTTGTGGCTCCTGTATCTAGAATTGCATTCATCTTGAATCGTTCAATTCCTGGAATATCAATTTCCACAGTCATATTATAAAGCCCATTTATCTTTCGCTTTGGTTGCGTACCTTCTTGTGCAGAAAAGGCCTTCTCTTTTTCTTCTATGATTACATTTATGTCTTCAGATTGCTCCGCCTGCTTCTTCAAGTCATGGAGTTCTAATGTGAGAAAATCATTTTTGTATTTTAATTCTTCAATCTCCGCATCAAGTTCCATACGCTCAGCAGCAATATTTTCCAATAATTGGGATTTTTCTTTTTCAAAAGATTCTCGTAATTCTTGGAGCTACGACTGATAGCTCTCCTTTTCTTCTAATAATTCTTGTTTCAACTTGGCATTTTCTGTTTCTAATACTAGGATATAACTCTGTTGCTCATGTATTAATGAGGATGGTATAACAGGTAATCGTTGTTCCTTTTCTATAGGTATTTTTGTGTCGAAATATGGTAAAGAAAACATACCACGTGAGGTAAGGAGACATCTGGGACAATGCATCCTGGTGGGGGAAGTGGTAGCCTAGTGCCGCTGCCGCCTTCTGTGAATCTTCCACGAGCGCCACCACAACGATGGCAGAGTCCATACTACCGGCGCTGGAAGAAGCTAATGAGCTCCGGCGTAGGGCGATGCCCAGAGACGAAGAAGAAGCAAGCCGAGCAGAAACAGGCCCGTGGGCCTTGTACTGTTCAGAAAGCTAACCAAAAAGCTAACTTGGCCCCTGCTGTAAATCCAATCGCGACCCGGAAAGCAAGCCCAGCCCGAAGAAAATCCGAACAGGGAAGGCCGAGGAGATGGTGTTTCCGTTGGAATAATATTCAAAAAAGGATACGGAAAGCGACCGCTGCCATGAAGATTGGTGACGGAGTTGCTGGTCCGTTAGGCAAGAACCAGCGACGACTCCGTACAGCCATATGTCTAAAGGTTGTACATTATCGGTGTCAATAATGAAGCATGGTGGACCCAGGTTATTCACCCGTTCCTTTGTACGTGTCGGCCATTGTTGGCTAGTGTCATGTAAAGTGGCTGAGTCAGCCGCGAATCTTTTCCTTTTGTCGTGTCGAACAGTGTGCCTGAAAAGCACCCAAAGGTGGTCGTCCATGTGTCATACTGTTCAACAGGGGTCCACTTGGATTCCTGGTTTTGGTAAACCAACGGCGGGCTCGTGGTTTTGAGCCCGAGGTTTTGTAAAAGTGGTGATGTCCCGCCACTTCGTCTAGACTTAGTGGAGAAGAAAGAATCTCTGCATGCGACGATGGGGCCCAATGAGCACCCGGCATGTTACGATGTCTCCTTTTCATCTCTATTTAAGTCCTATTGTAATGGGTTGCAAGGTAGAAACGAGCGATCCTCGTGCCTTACTTCCCTCTTGATCTCTAATAAAATCCGTTGGTCTTTATCCATCTCATCCGTGTGCGTCTTCTCTGTTCGTTCTCGGCTCTAGGTGCCGGCTCCGTCCTGAGTGCGAGAAGAATATCGAGATCCTCCCGCTGTCTACCTGGTATCAGAGCTTGAAAGGAGTCTTGAGGAGGTTCGAGCTGTGTAAGCCGCTGTGTTAGTTCTACGTTGCCTGCGAAGGAGATGTCTGTGTGCGAAGTCTACTGACCGCCGAACTCGCCGAAGGACATCAGGTGACAAAAGATGTAACCACCGTAAGACGCAGGAGGCGCAGCAGGGAGAAGTTGAGTCCCTGAGGTGAAGGCTCAGAGAGTAGGCCTCGTTGTGTCAGGAAGTAGCCACCGCCTTCGACGTTGGCAACCACAGCAAGCGCAACCCCATTCTGCTGAACCTCTATTCACGAGCATCAAATAGGAATGGAAGGATCCTACTATTATTGCTCGGATGGTGAAGAACAACATGTTTTCTATAATTACTACACGGGAGACTCCTATGGACCAACGAACGTCGAGGTCTGGAGCGACCCAGACTACGACGAGGGGAGTGGTGATTACTATGGCACAAATCCTTATAAGGGCTCGTCTTCTCCACAACAAGTCTGGGGTTGTTGTGAGTATGAAGCGTCGTCATCATCTGATGAAGAACAGTCAAAGCCTGACTGTCCTTGCCAGCACGCTTCGACGACCGATTCGGAGGACGCCTCCTCGCGCTCTGCTACCGACGAAAGTCTCACTGTGTCCGAGTGGGAAACGGACAACGACACTAGCTCAGTGACTAGCGATGCATCAGGTAAAACTTGTGCTAGTTCCACTGACCAAACTGACTCATGCAGGCACTCCTCTACGACATCATCATCTGAATGGGAGACTGCATCCACGGAAGAGTCAGCGTCTTCATGGGAGACAGCCACGACCTGCTCCTGTGAGGCAGCCGATGAGTCTGCATCTTGCCTACGCTATCGACCGGCTGAAGGAATTCTTCGATGGGACAAAGAACCACCTGAAGATCCCGACTGTTACCAGGTGATTAACGGGATGTCCCATCCCTTTTCGGAAGGTGGTGGGGGAAGTGGTAGCCTAGTGCCGCTGCCGCCTTCTGTGAATCTTCCACGAGCGCCACCGCAACGATGGCAGAGTCCATACTACCGGCACTGGAAGAAGCTAATGAGCTCCGGCGTAGGGTGATGCCCGGAGACGAAGAAGAAGCAAGCCGAGCAGAAACAGGCCCGTGGGCCTTGTACTGTTCAGAAAGCTAACCAAAAAGCTAACTCGGCCCCTGCTGTAAATCCAATCGCGACCCAGAAAGCAAGCCCAGCCCGAAGAAAATCCGAACAGGGAAGGCCGAGGAGACGGCGTTTCCGTTGGAATAATATTCAAAAAAGGATACGGAAAGCGACCGCTGCCATGAAGATTGGTGACGGAGTTGCTGGTCCGTTAGGCAAGAACCAGCGACGACTCCGTACAGCCAACTGTCTAAAGGCTGTACATTATCGGTGTCAATAATGAAGCATGGTGGACCCAGGTTATTCACCCGTTCCTTTGTACGTGTCGGCCATTGTTGGCTAGTGTCCTGTAAAGTGGCTGAGTCAGCCGCGAATCTTTTCCTTTTGTCGTGTCGAACAGTGTGCCTGAAAAGCACCCAAAGGTGGTCGTCCATGTGTCATACTGTTCAACAGGGGTCCACTTGGATTCCTGGTTTTGGTAAACCAACGGCGGGCTCGTGGTTTTGAGCCCGAGGTTTTGTAAAAGTGGCGCTGTCCCGCCACTTCGTCTAGACTTAGTGGAGAAGAAAGAATCTCTGCATGCGACGATGGGGCCCAATGAGCACCCGGCATGTTACGATGTCTCCTTTTCTTCTCTATTTAAGTCCTATTGTAATGGGTTGCAAGGTAGAAACGAGCAATCCTCGTGTCTTACTTCCCTCTTCTATAGGAAGACCTAGTTCTGACTCCTAAAGTTGGATCACCCACAATTTGATCAGTTGGGTGACTGAGTCTGGGTTTCTTGATTTTTCTAGAACTTGGTTCAGTCTCACGTCCGGCTGGTCGATTTGGTTCAATATTTGGTTCAACTACTTGGGTTGGTTCAATTATTGGTTCAATTGACTCAGTAGTTGGTTCAATAGTTAATTCATTTAGGGGTTCAATTAAAGGTTCAACAGTTTCATTATCTTCTTGATCAGTATTTGATGAATTTAGATCTGGGTTATCAGATTTTGAGTTAATTTCTTCATCAAATATTAGATTTGTTGTTTTTTCAATTTTCTTAGTTTGTTTGTTGTAAACCCTATATGCTTTGCTTGTTGTTGAATATCCTAGGAAAATGTCTGGGGTTGACTTAGACTGGAATTTACCTAGATAGTCCTTGGTGTTTAGGATATGGACTTTGCACCCAAAGACCCTTAGGTAGTGTAAGTTTGGAAGTCTATGGTAGTATAATTCATAGGGTGTTTTATTGTGTCGTTTGTTAATTAGGACCCTATTTTGGATGTAGCAAGCCGTACTAATTGCTTCTGCCCAATATTGGTTTGCTAGGTTGAATTCATTGAGCATAGCCCTAGCGGCTTCCTGTAGGGTTCTATTTTTCTTTTCAACTATCTCATTTTGCTGGGGGGTTCTAGGATACAAAAATTCGTGTACATACCCATTTACCTTACAAAACTCCTCGAATCGTTGATTTTCAAACTCTCCCCCGTGGTTACTCCTAAGTCTTTTGATTTTAGTATCGTTTTAATTTTCAATTAACTTACAAAAATCATTGAATAGGTTTAGGGTTTCATCTTTGGTCTTTAGAAACCTAACCCAGGTAAACCTAGAGTAATCATCAACTATTACTAAGCAGTACCAGTTTCTGCTTAGTGACTTGGCTCCATGTGAATCAAATAGATCAAGATGCAGGAGCTCAAGTGTGGTTTGAGTTAGATCAGATTGAATTAGTTTGTGATTAGACCTGGTTTGTTTACCTTGATTACATGATTCACATATTAAGTTTTCATGATTTTTAATTTTAGGGATACCTTTAATTAGACCAAGTTGGGTAATTTTTGAAATTATTCTCAAATTTGTGTGACCTAATCTCCTATGCCAGAGGTTTGATTGTTCTAACTGAGTTAACATGCATTTAGGTACTAGGGGTAGGTTTATAGTGTAAACATTATTTTTCCTAGTGCCCTTAAGCATGATTTCTGAGTCTTATAAGTTTCTAATCAGGCAGTTAGAATTTGTAAAGGTAACTATATAACCAGTATCACACAATTGACTTATGCTAAGCAAGTTAAATTTAAAATCTTCAACCAAGAGAACCTTCTTAATAACAAAGTCAGATTTAAGTTCAATGTTACTTGACCCAATCACCTTGAGTGTAGCATTGTTGCCAAATGCTACTGAGCCTAGGTTCTTGAACTTGAGTTTGGTGAATTTCAATTTATCCCCAGTCATGTGTCTGGAGCACCCGCTATCCAACATCCATTGGTCCAAATCTTTATGTTCCTACACATAAAGAGTTTTGTTGATTTGGATCCAATGAGAATCAGGAATAGCCTAAATTGATTTTCACAGCCTAGTCTATCTCACCCAAATCTAGGGTTATCAATCACGTTAGCCTTATGAGTTTTTGTGAGACAGGTTTTAGAAGATAGAGTTATTTTAAAAAATTATGATTTATTTTGAAATAGTTAAATTAATTTTGAAAACAGTTGATTTTAAAAAAATATTTGAATCTATAATTAACTGAAAATTTGTGTTAGATTCGAATTTGACAAAGAATAATTTGAATTTGAAATTCAAAAATTGGCTTCCAGGTCTTGGCGAGGTACTAGGCCTTCTTTGGTCGTAGCCTTATTGGATCATCAACCCTTTCCTTGACAAAGCCTTTTAATGAACTTTCATTTTCAAAATTACTTTTTGAAAAATTCTGGTCTAACTAGTTTGGGTCTTGGATCGGTAGCTTCGGCTAGTTTCACCAGTCTAAAGAGACCAAGTAGAGTATACTTGACCTTATTAGAAGAGGCTTCCCTAACGTACTATCATCTCACCTCCACCCAATACCATGTTGTTCAAATTTCAGTTAAGTTGGTTCAGTCCTTAAACTAACCAGTCCTAAGTCTAAGCATGGTAAATTGCAGAAATTAAATAAACAAGCAATCATGCAATTTAAAAACACGAATAGAGATATATCTAACTATGAATATTGTTTTTAATTTGGCTCCCCCTGGACTAAAGCCACGATAATGGTTTGACAAGATGTGAATCTTGTCCTTGGGGATCCAATACTGATTTGATCCAGTTTGTTTATTCAGGCACAGTTTGGGTACCCATGCCTGAATTTTAGGTCTGGACTGATTCAGTACAACATAGTATGTTCTTTGTCTAGACTTGGTTCTATAACCTAACCCGGATCGATTTAGAACCGACTTTTATTTTCCAAGAATCATGTCAAGACC